>NW_006499912.1:751636-806850 GCF_000471905.2 Amborella trichopoda | reverse complement strand
ATATACTAAAAATTTCCCTCCCTTACTTCATACATTGACCATGGCGGTCCGGTACTTCATCATGGCAGTCCGGAGTTTCCTTACTTCTCACATTGACCATGGCGGTCCGGCACTTCATCATGGCAGTCCGGAGTTTGGAAGAGGCAATCCAGCATTTGTTTTTGGATTAATGAGCAGTCCGGCATTTGTGAGCTACGGTCCGGCAAAATTGAAAATTGTGTCTGTAATAGGCGGCCCGATAGTGTACAGTTCTGATCCGACATAGTGATTGGGTTCAGCAATATACAACCACGGTCTTGCATTTTCATTTATGATTTGTAATGGTATTTTTGCAAATAAAATGAACGTTTTGCATTGGGAGTATTTATTATAAAGCTTGATTTTTGAGAAAAATATGCCAAGAAAAATTAGGATGGGGTAAAGTGCCTAGAAAGTATATTTTTGAGGCTTTTATATAATTTTCTCTTTTTACTATCATATATTTCCTATGACTATGAGCTTCCTTTTCTTAATACTATAAATGTTACCGATATTGTGACGATATGAGTACCTACCGCTGCCCAAAAACACATATGCCTTATGAGTATATGTATTCGACCCATATTTGGACCCAAGGTCAGGTCGGGTCCCGAGTCTATCGGGGCCTTGCCACCCTATACAAAAGTGAGAGACGAGGAGAGAGAGAAAAGAGGAGAGAGAGAAGAGAGAGGTGAAGCAAAGAGAATAAAATGGAAAGAGGGGAAGGGGGAGGGGTGAGCATATGTGCCCAAAGCTTTGTTTTGCCATTGAAACCAACCACCAATTTGAACTTCTAACTTCTCATTTGGGATGGGCTCCAGCATTTCCTTTGTTTTTGGAATTGGTTGATTTTGGATAAGGAGGAGGCTCATATAATGCGCGGATGAGCGAGGAAAGGGATGGAGCATATGTGATTATTGTAGGTGGGAATGGGTCATGTCAGGTCAGGGTCTACCCCGGCCCATAACCGCCCCAACTAGGTCTAAAGTAGACCTGAACTCAGGTCGGGTCCTAGTCAATTGGACTCGGACCTGGACTGTGACCTGAACCGTAGGGTACTTTAATCAAGGTTTATATATATATATAAATATATAAAAAAAATTAGATACATAGGCTATATGATTTTGTATTAGTGTATACCAGATTGGGTCAGGTTGTAATCTAAAGGGGACCTAGCCCAAACCCATCTTACAACGAGTCCAAGTCATGTGTATCTAGACTCAACCTATCAAGTCCAATATTTAAATCCAGATCCAAAGCAGGTCAAGTCAAACCATCGGATCCAAAAATTGAGCCAACCTCGTACCCAACCTTACCGATTATGCCCCTCATCTCACTCTCGTCCCAATTGGGTGCTTAGTGAGAACTCTCTCTCCTGCTATGAAATTATCTTTATTTTATTTATTAGGGTGTGGTTTGCATAAGGTTGCAAACTTAAACAATCTAATTAAGGCACACCTATGAATTTTATCATCAATATAATTTTAATATAAAAAACTCTTAGGATGGTTTGAGAATTTATTTTCATCTCTAATTACAAAATTTTAAACTCTAAAAATGGTTCAATTCAAGTAAATCTATAAACACATGAAAATCTTGAAAATAGACTGTCCAAATAATATATTATATTATGTTGCAAGAGACTATTACACATACTCAAAATCTTTTTTTCTTTTCATATTCATATAGAGCGATGCAGAGATGATCAATTAAAGGGTTTTCCAACATCCAAACAACCTTTTTTGAAACAAAAAAAAAAAACAACCTATATTTTTTACATTTTAAGGTTGAAACCTTATATAAACTTTTCTTACTTATTATGATTAATTTTAATGTGCATAATAACTTTGATAATATTTTATTAGATTGCATACAAATAAGACCATTTACCTTTAATACAACTAACTGATGTGAAATTTGATAGCTTGGATGTATCACGAAGTTTGAGAAAATTTCTTTGAAGTTTAAGCTTGATCAATTAAATAATTGCAACCAACCAATTCACATCCAATGGTCAAGATTATTGTGACCACCTTGTATTAAAGATAAATGGTCTCATTCTACACTTTCCCATATTTTATATCAATGAATTTATCACAACATTTAAGGCATCCCATAAAAATCTTTCTTTAAAATAACATGTATCTGATCTGAAAGCAAATTTAGCCATTTGAATTAACAAAAAAATGTCTTATTCACCTAAAAATTGCTCTAAAGTAACAATAGTGAGGAGCAATTTGGAAGAAATTAATAATGGATATGCAAGTTAAAGCTAGTAAGGTGGATAACTAAGTTTTCATATGGTCCGTTTAAGTTTATATATTAAAAGGTGAGTTGAGAAGGTTGTGTTACTGATTACCCATATTTAAAGGTTTCAGTTCCACATCAGATTTCAAATTTGAATGATCGTTTATAAATTTCATCCCACCCTCAGGAACGAGGATTTGTTAGAATAAAGAAATGCGTTAGTGCCCATAAGTTATTTAAGGGTTTCCATTGTTAAATGATGTAATTTGAATGTCTAGAATTTTCTTGATAACAATGTACTGAGAGCACTAAATGAGAAAATTAACCCGTTCGCTCTTCCTTTTTCTTCTAAAAAATCGAAGGCATATGAATGTACTCTTCCAACAAACCTACTATTATTTCTACTCCAAAATAAGGACTCCAAAAGTAGTTTCTCATTCAAACTTTACTATTATTTCTACCCCAAAAAACTCTCCAAGTATTCTCCCTTACCCTAGTCTCATGCCCTTGCATTGCATGGGGCTGCCTGCTAATCATTCAATAAGCATCACAACTCTCCATTACTTCAAACAATATTTGCTTCTTTCCTCTTGTCAAGATCCAATAGCGATCCTAAAACATTCTGAGTAACTGCGATTTCCCGACTTCAATTCATTGGTCTTTTCCATTCAGAAGTCTCCTCATATTCTCTCCCAAAATTTTCAGAATGACAGCTTGTGAAATGAATGCAGTATGTCTAAATAAGAACAACTGAGTTGCCCATGAATTATTTATTAATATGTTATATTTTGAACTAAACAAGAAAAAAAATAAACACTAGAATACTAGATTTCTAACTGAGACACGGATAAGCATAAAACATGCTACACATACAAATGAGATCATTTCAGGCTATAGATATCAATGTGATAAGACTGGTGAGACCCCCAAAAACCAAGGCTGTGAATTTATATGAGAGATGTTCAGAATATATTCTTCATGTTTTCAAAGGGGCTTTCTTCTCTCTGTCAGATATTCGTGCAGGAGTGTTCGAGTGTGACTTAAATCGACCTCTTCCTCCGTCTTCCCTCTCCTGCAGAAAGAATCAAATCATAAATGATAATCCAAACACAAGAGAAACTGATATCATAAAACTTATGCGATCAGCAGATATAGTCACCCATAATGGATTGAATTATATGTAAACCAAGATTATGGATTGATTATGAGTAACAAAGACTCTGTTAGACCAACAGAATTGGGAAGACCAGCTTGAGCTGTGGCCACATCCATCCTGGGAGTGACATGCTCAAGCTTGCTGGTCCTGCAAACCCTCCCTCGATCCCATCACACACACACAGGTATATATATTTCATAACATTCATCATCACCACCCCCCTCCCTCCCTCAATCCCTCCCCCTCTCCCCCCTGTCATCATCACCAAACACACACACAGAGGTATATATATTACTAAGTATATTCAAAACAACAGATAAAACCATCGCAAGAAGAATCAAACTACTACTACAATGTACAAAAATACATCAACCACCTCCATTGTAGGGTCCTAAAGGGTCACCATACAGAAAAAAGGCCAAGCAAGCCTTAAATATGTACACACCTATTTGTATACTATAATCTCAAATTCCAGGTGAGAACATCAAGTACCCTAATATGATGGTGACCACATCCATGGGTCGCACATGAAGAATGTATAAACTGGTTTGTCATATGAAAAGTGCAATTTCCATCCTGGTAATGGCAGTTAGACATGTCTTACTAGTAAACCCTGATACACTGTTCCCCAATGGTTCTTCCCCCCATTACATCAGGGCGTCTGAGATGCTGTTTCAGGTAGCCATTTCCATCTCCTCGGAAAAATCCATAATGTGCTTCCTTTGTGTAGAAATGCCCTTACAGTACCAGGCCATCTCAATACCAAGAATTAAAGAAGAATCATCAAGCCCTTGGTATCAATTTCCTTATATAGACAAATCTTGAGATCATGAATGGCCTTTGAATTGTTACCTCTCGATTCTCATGTGAGATTCAACATATACTCATCCTCTCCTACTAATTAATTTCATTCTTCCTGGTCTCTCTGAAATTATTTTAAAACTCTGACAACGCTTTAAAGCTTCTAAATCACAATTTAACCAGGCTAGTGGCTTCCACAAGTGTTCAGCTGAGTTCAACCTTAAAACCTTAAGTAACATTTTTTTAGCTTTGTAGAACAAAATTTCCGGTTAGAAAACTCCACCAAAAGAAATAGGTGTTCGGTTTTGCATTTCCATAAGTAGAAGGACAATCATACGGAAAAGCGGTCAATAAAGTGTGACCTTGAATCTGATGGTAGATTCCCATGTAACGTTGTATATGCATTGCTTCAAATCAAATATCATAATTGCATTCCCACGGGAAAACATAGCTTGCAAGTGATCTTAGATTCCTAGATAACCTAGGCTGCAGAACAGAAAATGGCCAGTTTATGATCAGTAGGCTCGAACG
Organism: Amborella trichopoda; assembly: GCF_000471905.2. Next base: position 802,097 of record NW_006499912.1, on the reverse strand, counting down.
TTTTTTTCATTTTACAGTCAACACAAACGTCTTGTGACTAGAAAGTCAGTCGCCAATTGCAAGTCCATTCATCATAAATTATGTCAATGCTACATGCAAGAATCATGTGGCATGCAACTCACAGCACTTGCATATTTGGCTGATCTGTCGAATCACATGTTAACAGGAAGCATTTCTTCAGATCACAGGCTTTCCCAAACTTTTTTTTTTGGGTGAATAGGCTTAACCAAGCTTCAGAAAAGCACGTCAACTACAGAAAAGTGAAAAAGAACATACGCAAAAGAGTTTATTGAAAAGAGTAAATTGATGCCAACCTAAAACTATTCAAAGTCAAATTCCCCATTTGACAAGTAACAAACATGCTTACCTTTTTGATGCCATAATAAAGCCAAAAAATCATTGATGCCATAACAAAGCCTAAGAGAAAACTGATGCTATTATAAAGCCTATGACAAAGTAATGAACATGCTTACCTTTTTCTTCACAACCTGAACCACATCCTCATCATGCAGCATGTGTGAAATCCCACAATGTTGGGGGTAGTGCCTTGCACTGGTGCCCCAAACCAGCACGTACTTCAGATCTTTCAAAAGATTTCTATGTATATGATTACAGAAGTCCTCCACTGAGCACCCACCTCTGTCCTGAAAAGAGTTAATGCAGAACAGATTATCAGAGTCCATGAGTGCTAAGTTTACTCAGCAATTTTAGATAAAAAGGCAATAGAAAGGCAACTGAAAGAATTATTCAACCCACAGAAGAAAGAACAATAGGCTCTGAGAAATCAGGTTGCTGCCCCTGTGGCTTTGTATAAACTCTTACAAGCCCCATTTCTTCCCACATTTTTGCTAGCAGCCTATCTAAGTTGAGCTGCACCAATAAAATAAAAAGAACATGCCATCATTAAGAATTAAGAAACCAGACATTCAAGATCCAGCAATGTGAAGGGCACTCAATTCTGTAAGAATCTAAGTAGCACACCTCACTATTCTTCACAGGCACGAAAATTCACTGTATTATGGAAATTGACACTTACCTTTAAATTGCAGCTAATGACAACAGAGTTTGGTTGCCTGGCAAGTCTGTCGACATCATCAATCCCAATGACATCAATTTTATTATACACATAAATGCACTTCATATATCGACGGTTTCCTTCGATTACATCAATGAGATCATCCACAGTGGCATCCTCCCTGAACAAAATCTGCAAATGGAAATATCAAGCTTTCATACATAAGTGAGAGCAACATAATTTCAACAAGTGAACAACGACATATTTTGAACAACTACTGGAGTAAACATTTGACTTGCATAAACAACTCAACAACATAGAAGAAAAAGGGCACGAAAAAACTCCACTAGAGTAATCATGTTCATGATTGACAATTCCTTGCAAAGCTGAAAGCAAGTTCCAATCAAGTGTTAGACTTCACAAGCACTCAATATTCAATAAGGATAATAAGAAGTGTGTATGTAAGGGTGTTTCAGCTTTGAGATGCAATTTCTTCTTTCCCAATAAGAGATGTGACAACTTCAAGAAAAGGCTTGTGAAATATAACTTGCTAGAAAAACTTAATCGTGTAGGTAAGCTCCAATCCCAGGAGATTGCACAAAGCCCACAACAAATCCTACAAAAGAACATCCTTGGTTCGGGAAATAGTGAGTTCTTCAGGCACCAAATAGAATGAAAATGAATGGCACGCATGAATTTCTACAACAACTGTTATAAATTTACCTCATATGGCAATATGAAAACCTGCCTTAAGTCGAGTGAGACAATTTTCCCATGAGTCAGAAAGCTGAAACTTGCAATGACTTCAAGAAACTACAAGTCCTGATGTGGTTTGGCAGTGATAATTATACTTGAGCTGCTAGCACGACCAATGTTACTTAATTTTGTAGAATATGTACTTTTCTTAACTGTCTTATTAACTTGTCTTATGACAATAAATATTACATAAGACCCCCTCCTCTTCTGAAAATCACAGAAATTTTTTTTAAGAAACCAGAACTCTAGGGTATCATAGGTCCCATGTACGAAAGGATAAATGAATGTGGCAAGATGACCAAGGTGACACAAGGTGTGATTCAGCAGAAACCAGATAGAACACCTTCCAATAGAACCCCCATATCTCCATGGTCTAAAACTTTCGTACACTGAAATTTTCACACATAAAACTAGTCACAAAATCACAAAAGGCCAACATACCATGGCCCCTGAAAAGTTGCCAGCACATCAGTCCATGAGTGCACCAAAAACAGTCAATTGTCTGCAGCAAAATCAGCAAAAAGATTTGCTTAGGGTCATTCCTAGGACTTCTTACATACCACCTCATCTTCCAGATCAATGGTGCACCTTGTAGAAGGCCATTTCATTCGTCTTCTCTCCGTTTTGTGTGAGTTTTAGAGTCTAGGTGTGACTAGATTCTCTCTCTCTCTCTCTCTCTCTCTCTCTCTCTGTTAATGGAATAATGGTCAGAGGGTGCTAACCTTCAGACATCAATCCCCTGGCCATCCACCACAGATCAAGGGTTGACCATGCACCATTACTCCTAGGACTTTTACTTTCCAATTCTCTCCTAACTTCTAGATGAAGTTCAACGATATCTTCCATAGGACTTCCAAATCTAGTTAGGATTAATAACTAGCTCCCAACTAGATAAGATTTCCTATGATAGATCAACCTCCTAACCAAATTATCAAATCTTAATGACCTAACCACCTAGAATCTTCTTGGCAACTTAATTGAAATAGAAGACACATGGTTCTCAGGCACCATCTAGAAGATTCCATGGGACCCATGCTAAAACCACCTTTGACCTTCCCATGGACCCCATGGCCAGTGGCCTCCATGTCGTTCAAATGGACCCACATGGACACTGACTGTGTCCCTCAATAGTTCCCACATGGGCCACTAGATTTCCGACTCAAATTGTTTCCTGTAACAAATTTAAAATACCATAAATATGCCAGATTTGAAACAAATATTTTATTCCAAAAATACCCTTGTTTTAAGTTCAAGAAACACTAGACTAAATATTGATGGTTAAATAGAAAAAATAAAATTATGTGGCCCTAATTCTCATCGTTTTGTAGATTAGACGTGCTTACCAATAATGTGTGGAAATGTGAAGGCTGCTCAAGTTTTTGAGCCGCGAAGAAGATGCCCTCCTACAACCATCCTTCCTCCTTCAAGCCCCTCCCCTCCTCCTACACCCTTCCCCCTCTCTCTACTCTACCATAACTATACCCACCTCTTCAAACTCTCTTCTCTTCCAAACTCCCTTCTTCCCCATCCTCTAGACCACTTCAGGCCAAGCCCTCCTCGACCTCTGTCGAATCTGCCCTCAAGTAGCTCTCGTTGCCCAGACCTTCCTTGCTCGCCACCTACCCCATACTGCCTCGTTGGCCAGCAACAAGATTACCCAGAACCTCATCGTACCTACCCCATACTGCCGCATTGCCCAGCAATGAGATTACCCAGAACCTCATCGTTCTAGACCATCCTTAGATTGGAGAGAAGAAGGCGAAGTTACTTTCCTCCCTGGTTGGGCGATTCTTTCGTTAAAGAGAAGATTTGTGAGGCATTGAAAAATGGGGCCAAGATTGGGTGCAGAATACTCGCAGATGGATCCATCGTGTTCTTGTTCTCCTCGGCATAGCACACACAAGACCCTCCAGTCATCCCTTCCTCCTACCTACCCTAGTTTCTTGGCCCCCACTCTTAGGTGCCTTCAAGAAACAAACAATCTGCATTCTCTTATCAAACATCCCCCTCCATGTCTGTCATCCGCAAACCTGCAATCCATCAAGACTGCTTTGGGAATTTTGTGTCGTGCACAGGAAATTGAGAGAACAGCTCCCCTTGGCCCTTGTACACCATCAGGCTGCTCATTGAAGTGCTTGACCCTCATTCCATCCTTCCCACCTCGTGGATTTTCGTAGGACTCCTATATATTGTGTTCATCCATCCTGGGCGACAACTTCCCCGTCCCCATGTCACCTCCAGGGGGGTGAGAAACCCCCTAATGAAGTCCAAGGTGCCTGAACCAGAGTCTCTCGCAGAGGACAAAGGCCTCCCCATCACAACTATAGGTCTTGTTATCGTGTGGCCGTTGTGACCCCTCAACCCAGCTACCAAGGCTCGACCCTCCATCCCTTGCTCACACTCATCCGACAGTCTAAAGCAAGGAATGTGTCAGCCCTAGACCTCCCATCCTTGTGGAGCGCTTCCTTCCTTCTTCCATCACGACACATGTGGTGACCACCCTCGAGAGCATGACAACTCACCAGGCCCTCTCTCCATGGGACCTTCTCCCCCCCCCCCCCCCAGCCCCCTCGAGTTCCCCATTCAGCCAAGTCCCCAACACCCCTGCACATGACCACAAGCCTACCCCTTTGCGACCTGGAGGCCTCCCTCACTTTAATCATGTGATTCCCCTATCCTGCCATTCCTCCCTGCAGCCTTCCCCCCCAATTAGCCCACTCCCCGAGACCCCCATGGGACACCTAGCTTCATCCCTCCTCTAAGAAATCCACCCACCTCATCCAACGGTTGTGAGGGCCACTCCCTCCCTCTTCCTCTTATCCACTCTATCCACTCCCCTCATCCAACTACCACCCTGCCTTTCCCTCCACCGACTTACCTCTCTCCATTGAGCCTCCCTCCACTTCGCATATCCTAGTTACCTTAGCCTTCCCTTCCTCAAATCCTCTTGCCATCTCCTCCCCCTCAAGCGGGCCACTCTATCGTTTCGAAGCTTTAGGCCTCCCTGCCACCCAGCCCCTCCCACTCTCCCTCCCCTCTAGCCCAAACTTCTCTTACCTTTTCTTCCTCTCCCTTAAGCCTGCCTTTTCTCCCCCACCCCTCTCCCCTGCACTTTGACCATCCTACCCCCTCCTCACCTCCTACCTCGGTCACCCTTGACCCTGTCCTTCCTATCTCCCAATACCAATCTTCCAGCCCCATGGCCCTTATTCCTCAATCCCTCTCCCAACACAAGCAAACCTACCCCGAAAACCAACTTGTGCCACCTCCTCAGGACACCTTCATGTTGGACCCCACAACCATCCCCTCCTCAGCCCCAACCTTAGCTGCTCTTCCCAGCCCCCCTCTCCATTTCCAGTACCCCACTGCCCACCCCTCAATCCCCTTTTCCCATCTTCCACACCATTGCAAGGGGAGTCCTCCAACCTTCGTCCCCCTCCCCTCCGCAACCTCTCTCTAACAATTACTCCCCCCCCCCCCTCTCCTCCTTGCGCACTCACCCATCCCATCTAACCCTTGCCTCTTCTTTCCTCCTCCTTTAGCTGCCATCCCGGTTCCTTTCCCCCCTCTTTCAGCTCCCACATTCAACCTCGCACCACCAATCCCTTGTTCCAAGCCTAGCCCACTCTCGGCCAACAGCAATCCCTCACCCCTTGGGTCGGCTCCACTTCTCCCTTGAGTGGATCTGGACCTCAACGCCTTTGATGCAACAACCACTCGGACTCCCTCACCCAGCCTAGCTCAGGGCCGAACTCTACTTCCCCACCTTCAGTTGGCTCCAGCTTCATTACTAGAATGGACACTACCCAAGGAGACATAGTGCAAGTGCTCCAAGTCATGGGATTTGAGTGGTACAACCATGAGTGGATGTCAATACATTCATGAAAGCTGATGTGCATACCAATAATAAAAAATTCGACCGCCCAGCCGATTAGGCGGCCTGTCGCTTAAAACGCCTAGGCGAACCTAGGCGACTTGAGTCTAGGCGCCCACCTAGGCAGGCAAGGTGCCACCTAGGCACCACCTCAACGCAAGCTGCCGAGGGCAGAAAAATGCCCTCAGTTACAATCAAAAAAGTAATCCCCCCCCCTCCACACACACACACACACATAAAAGGGGGGGGAAAGGGTTTTGGGGGACATTCTAAACCCCCAAAACCAAATCCGTTTCATCTAGGGAGAAAAAAATCTCTCAAAAACCTCTATTTTGTAATTTTTCGAGAGATCGATAAATTTTCAATTTTTTCGAGTTCTTCCAAAATCAAGGCAACCCTTCGTGGTAGCTTTCAGAGCTTTAAGTGGTCAATAGTGAAGACTTTTTGACGATAAAATAGATAAGGTTTTTGCCATTATGATATTCGAATAAGGGTTTTGAGTTTTTTTGCTATAACATATTATGTTTTGAATCAATTGATTTTTCTTTTTTAACTTTTTTCCTTTTATGATATAGTTACATGTTTCTAGTTGAAAATAATTGCTTTTTTTGTGATTAATTGATTATTAACTTATTTTGACGATGAAATTGGTCCTATATCAAATTCTTTTATGATTAATTGGTTCCTATTTTGTACAATGTGTGAGGTTTTGATATCCTAGTAGTTTTTTTTTTTTTAACTTTTTTGATATTTTAAATATTTGTAGATGGAAAATTTACTGATTTGGACTTATATTTTGCGAATAGTCATAAACTTTGGGTGAAATTGATATTTTGTGAATATTTGATATCCAAAACGAAATGTTATAGATATAAATTAATAAATAATTATTATAGTACAACTTCTATCTTAATTAATAGTCCCTACCGCCCCTGTCTCTGGGCGTCGGGCCAGGTAGGCGGCCAGGCCCTCAAAATGCCTAGGCGAGCGCCTACGCCATTTATAACAATGGCGCGTACCAAGTGCCAAGTAAGTATTAGTAAAAAAGGCAATTATCAAACCTCACCTCCAATATACACTATGACCCTCCGCTCTCCTTGCCTCCCCAGCAGCATTCTCCTCTTCACACAATTGTCCCAGACACTCATCTACGAAAAGCCTAACCCCTTAACCCCTACTTATGAAACTCCTTACTTGGAATGTCTAGCGCCTAGGAGGACCCCTTAAAGGCAGCTCATCTAGAGACCTTTGCCGGAAATACACCCCTTGTGTTCTTACCCTCAAACCAAGAAGCCTTCTCCATTCATTGACGAAATCTGTCAAGTCTAGGGTTTGCAGCCATGTTAGTGGATTGGTCTTGCGGCACTTGGAGCCTTAGGTGGCATCTGGGTCATCCGGGACCCAACCACCCCCTCTCTCTCCTTATTTTTGGCCAACTTCTTGATCACTATCTCCCTCACCAAGGTCTCTGACAGCCTGCTCTAGAAGTTTACAGCAGTATAAGGCCCAAACTCAGGCAGTTCCAAAAGCTTGGGGGGAATGAGATGCCAATGCTGCTTTCCCTCCGTCGCAATGGTGCCCCGACGATGATTTCAATGTTACAAGAAGGTCCTTTGAGAGAAACACTTGTTCTAGAGTTACACAAAGTATGACCTAGTTCTTAAACTTCATTTCTTAACACCATCTTATTGATATACCGCTTGCAAGTGTAGCATTCACCTAGTCTAGCCACTCCTCTACCTCATCCCTGTCTCAAACACTCCCTGAGGAATTAGAGCCACAACCATCCTGGAAATTTCCAAGGCTGAAAAGAAGCCGTTCTCCAATCCATTAGTGAGTGGAACAAATTGAAGAGGCATGAAATCTTAGCCCCACAGAACGCAGTGAGAGATCCCATCTCAAACTTGAATTCCAATCTATCCTCCACAAAGAAGAAATCCACTGTTCCAACATTCCAGAGTGAAATGGCTCAATTATGGGGATCAAAACACAACCTCTTCCACAAAATTGCGAACTGCAGAAAACCAAAACTCAGATTAAAACTGGTAACATCATACTCAATGAACCACACCTTGTGGAATCAGCAATCACTCGACTTCTTCAAGCAACTATTCCAAGTCCTAGCCGGGCCTAAACCTCGAATGACCAACCTCTCCTTTCTAACCATCCCCCACGATAAAGTTGCTTGGATAGAACGCTCATTGTTCGAAGATGAGATCACCCAAGCTATTAGAGATCTCAACCAAGACCGAGCCCCAAGGCCTGACGGCTATCCCATAGCCCTCTTCAAGCATTTCTAGGAGTCCCTTCACCCAGATATCCTCTCTTTCTTTCATGAATTCCATGAAAGAGGCATAGTCCACAAAGCCATAAACACCACCTTAATCACCCTATTTCCAAAAGTAGAGGGGGGCAGACGAGCTTAAAAACTTTAGACCTACAAGCCTTATCAATAGCTCGTACAAGATTCTCTCTAAAGTGTTAGCCTCTAGACCTAGAGAGGTCTTGGACTGCGTCATATGCACTAATAAAGGGGCTTTTGTGAACGATCGTCAGTTCCTCAATGGTGCATTGGTTGCGCATGAATGCATCCATTCTCCTTCCCTGGCCAAAACCCTGGGCCTCAATTGGGTTTTGTGGCCTTTAAAGGCTTAGAGAGCTTGTAAAAATGATATTTATAGTGGAATATGCACTCAGTGGGAGTGTGTTGACTGACTAAGGGTTGGGCGGTTTATGGCCCTGATCATGTCCAAAACCCTTGGGCCTGGGCATGTGGCACTATCGAGAAGGATTTACATTGGGTCATCCCTTATTGAGGTCAAGGAGATGCCCCAGGACCATGTTTGTAGGCCGGGAGAATTGCGTGGTCTCCTATGTGCAGTTGTAGGCCTGTGAGAGCAAGGGTCAAAGCCTCAACAAACTTCCACACGACATGTACACATGATAGCATTATTAGGAAGCAATCCTATAGAGGAACACATGTACATGTGCATAGAGAGAGCCCCCTTGCTCTCTCTATTATTAGGAAGCAGCCTTATAGAGGAACACTTGTGCATGTGCATAGAGAGAGCCCCCTTTGCACTGTAGTGACAAGTGCTAGACTTACTCTTAAAGGAGGAACCTGAAATCCACATTCTAAGATCATGGTCCCATTGTTTATTGTCCAATTTTGATAAGCCAATCATGAGCTTTGAGCCAGTGCGTTATGGGTCTTTGTTGGGTTAGATAAGGGAACAGTAGTAGATAATGGTTTATGAGGTGAGTGGAGAGCCCTTATTGTCACTTATTTTGACCCATTGGTACCAACCCACTCCTAGTATATTTTATTTTGGTATTATAAATGCTTCTCTGATTTTTAAATATTTTTCACATTTTTTAAAACATTATTTCTGCAGTATTTGTTTATATTAGGGTATTTCTGCAATTTCAGAACTTTACATAGCACATGTCGGGACCAAGGATCCAACCCCCACATTCGTGCCACCCATGTGCGGTCCACATGACCTCTAGGGTGGCTCGCCACCCTTTTTATATATATGGGGCGCACTTTTTTTTAAAACATAAAATCCCCCCCAAGCCACCTCTTTAGAAAAATGGCTCCACCCATTTATTTAGAAAAAGAGGGGAAGGGGGGGGGAACGCCCCTCTTGATGATATAGTTTAAAATTTTTAAACTAGTTAAAAAATTAGATAGGAAAAATCTATTTCAAATTAGATTTGGTTTCCTATGAGATCTAGATAATGTTTAAGTTTGATTGTATTTCAAATTTAAATGGAGATCTAGCTAATGTTTAAATTTGATTGCATCTCAAATTTAAATAGGAGTTGGAGTTGAGTCAAACTATAAGGGGATAAGGTTCCTATCTTTCCGCCAATAACCATGATGGTTGACCTATGGGATGGAAGGCTCTAATTAAATCTCTCTCATCCTATAGATTTTCTATTTATCCTAAAGGTCTAGCTGGAAACTGGAAAGTCCTATTCAAATTAGGAGATAGATTTTCTTTCTATATAAAGATCTAGTTTGAACCCTCTCTGACATGCTAAGATTCCTCTCTCTCTCAAGACTAGATCCTTTCTCTCTCACACACCTCTCCAAATTTCTTCTCTCTCCAAAAGGAAACTTAAGGTCATGTGCCCTCCTCTCTTTACCCATAGGGAGGCAAGCCACTCTCTTTCCTCTATATTTGTGTACTAAGCCACCCAAAAGAAAAATAGAGGTGGCGCTATAGTGAAACCCTAGAGTAAGGGTTTGCTGTATTTTTTAAGAAAGAAGAGAGAAGCCCAATCTAGAAAGAGATCAACTAACAGATTTAGCCCTAATTTGGCCCTACAGGGTTTGTAGAAACCCTAGTCATTTTTGAGCTCTCTAAAACCCTAGAGAAAGAAGCATTACCTCTAAAGCATCCATATCTCAGAATTTCCAGCAGCACCTTAAGGAGCAAAAGTGTGCTATGGGTCAAGGCATCGGGTGTAGGATGTACCAAGTCCTGGTAGGATAACTCCAGGCGCCTTTCAGTAAGTCTTCCCAGTAGTTTTAAATTAATTTACAATATTATTTCTTATGTTTTGTAAATTTTTAGGAATTTATTTTGCGCTAAAAATTATAATAGGAGTTAGTTTAAAGTTTATGGATAGTTTATATTTCTCTTGGCAGTGAAAATAAAGATCCAAGGTTGTATCTAGAGCATTATTTTAATTTTACAGCAACATCTTGTGACCCATGTAAGTGGATTTCAAGTATTTGAAATAAAAGTAAACGAAAAGTTTTGAAAAAAATTTGAATTTAATACCTTGAGTTCCACAGCCATACCTTTCAGCCTCGTCATTAGATTAGGCTTGGAGAAAGCCTACAACCACGTCGATTGGGCTATTCTTGACGAAACTCTTCTAAGAATGGGCTTTGATATTTGGTGGAGATCGTGGATCAGGGGCTGCATGTCAAACCCACATTTCTCCATCTTGATGAACGGCTCTCCCAAAGGACTTTTCCCCTCCTCTAGAAGGTTAAGACAACGGATCCCCTTTCCCCTTTCCTCTTTGTTATTGTAGCAGAGGTTTTCAGTAGATCCTTGGCTGAGATGCATAGCCACGGCCATCTAAAAGGATTCAAAAGTTGGAACGATGGCCTCATGGCATCCCACTTACAATATGTAGATGACACCCTACGATTTTACGATGCCCCAGACCAGCAGGTGAACACCCTTCTTCTCTTCCTTAAGTGCTTCCAGTTGGTTATCATGGCCAAGACAAAGATGATTGGAGTGGCCTTCGATGCACAAACCACTATCGCCTTTGCTGAAAAGTGGGGATGTAGCATCGAAACCCTGCCCACCACATACCTAGGGCTGCCATTCTGCTCGGGCATGCCAAAACAAAGTCAATGGGGACACATCACCGACAAATTCGACCGCAAGCTAGCCGATTGGAAAGGGCGTTTCCTCTCCTCGGCGGGTAGGGTAACCCTTACCAAGGCAACTCTTTCCAACGTCTCCATTTACTAGATGTCACACACTTTTCCATATTCCCTCCTCTATAATTGCTCGCCTTGAAGAACTCATGAGATATTTCCTATGGTCACGAGAGGAGACTGCCAAAAAATTTCATTTCATCTCTTGGGATAAAGTCTACGGGCCTAAATCCTCGGATGGATTTGGGAATCTGCAGGCTCAAGAGTAACAATCTCATTCTACTTGGCAAGTGGTGGTGGCACCTATCTACAAAAGAGGGTCACATGTGGCAAGTGGTACTTCGCCAAAAAAAAAATCTTTCCCCTCTCACTGGCTAACCCCCTGCAGCACTAATAGTCACTCTTTTTGCTTTTGGCGATCTTTACTCCACTATTATGATCACTTCAAGGCCAATGTTTGTTTCCTCCAATGGGTGGACCACCAAATCCTTTTTTGGTCCGACTTAGGGATTGGACTCACCCCCCTTAGGGATTTCCCAATTTATACCTTATGGCCAGTAACCACTCGACCACAATGGCCAACCACTTCAATCTCTCGAATCGCACTAGACCCTGGTCCCGAAACTTTAGAAGATCCCTTGCCGACCACGAGTTGGGAACACACCTTGAACTCGACGCTTTAATGCACTTAGTCTACCTTTCCCACTCGAGTGAGGACAAGCTCATTTGGGTTCCTAGAGCCTCGGATAATTTCTCCATCTCCTCTTTCTACCATTGACTTTTCTCACTACCTAACCATCCCACCCAACCCTCTCCCCTACCTGTTAGAGCCTGGTTCCCACTCATTTCACCAAAAATTCAACTATCAAATTGGTTGGTTGTTGTTGAAAGAGTTTTGATTATGGACCAACTCCAAAGGAGAGGCTTGCACATACGTAACCGGTGCATCATGTGTTTGAGTTACAATTACCTAGATCGTGTACCGAGGTCTGGAATCGCGATTCTGCATTTCCTAGGATGAATCGTGATTCTCAAAAGACAAAAATCACGATTCCAAATTTCTCGAATCTCTTTCCCTATATTTTCCAAATTTCTCAAATCTCGTTCCAAATATTTATTTGAATCCCAGTTCCTGGAGTTGGGAATCTAGATTCCATTTCACAAAACTTGTGATTCATAGGAGCTCAAGAGCGGGATTCAACATGTATTCAACCTTGATCTCGATTTTTTGGAATAATGTGCCAATGTTTTTTGGAAGCTAGATCCAGTACGTCAAAACCTGGGTTCATAGATGGACAAAGTCAGAACAATGTTTCAATCAACACTGAGTCAAAGTTCTAATAATACGGAATCAAGATTCAAATGCAAATTTCTTGATAGATTGATTTATTAGCAAAGTATGATAGTAATGTATTTTGTTGGTCTCACATCTTAGACAAAATTGATTGGAAATTGGCAAGATGGAAAGGTTGTTTCCTTTCTCCTGCAAGAAGGATGACCCTAATTAAGCCACAGCCAACATTCCAATCTACCAAATGTCTATCTTCCATATGTCGGCTGCCATAGCTGCAAGAATCGAACAGCTCATATGGAGGTTCTTCTGGTCATGAGTTGGAAATAACCACAAATATCATTTTATTTCCTGAGACAACCTTTGCCAACCAAAAAGGCAAAGGGGGTTAGGCATTAGATTACTCAAGAAACAGAATCTAGCCTTCCTTGGAAAGTGGTGGTGGCATCCATCTACTCAAACTGACCAACTCTGGATCGGCATTTTTAGACACAAATATTGTATCCCATCTTCACCATGGGTCCCTGAATTTAGGAATCACTCTAGAGCCTCTGGTTTATGAAGATCACTCCATTCCTAACATTCTTTCAGAAATTGCATTCACATCCACCCAATGAGGGGCAATCGAGTTCAGTTCTAGTATGACGTTTGGCTTGGTCCTATACCCCTCAAGAATAGTTACCCCAGCATTTTCTCGCTGGCCCGCCACCAAGACTCCTCAGTGGCCGAAGAGATGACTCTCTCGGGACAATCTTGTTCCTGGAATCTTAGCTTCAAAACACCCCTGAATGAGCTCGAAATCCCACACTTTCTTGAATTATCGGTGGCACTTCACGGTCGTTTTATCCCTCCTACTGGAGAAGACCAGTTAGTTTAGTCACCCAATGCCTCAGGTGTCTTCTCGGTTTCCTCCTTTTACTCTAATCTCACTTCTCCCTATACCTTTCCTCATGCACCACCCTCCATAGTGGCTTCGACATGGGTATCTATTTCACCCCCCAAGCTCAAGACCTTTATGTGTATTGCCCTTTGGTAAAGGGTACTCACTATCGATTGGCTGCAAAGAAGAGGCCTACCCCTACCTAACAGGTGTGCCCTTTGCTTAGAAGAAGAGGAAACCAATAACCACTTGTTCCTACAATGTCCATGTGCTTTTGCCATTTGGGGTAAGGTACTAAATCTGTTGCGCGTTAAGTGGGTACTTCCAGCCTAGGTCCCCCAAATCCTATCTAGATCCAACCTTACCCTTGGGCAAAACTAGGGATTCTCCTTTGGAAAACTACGGTGGCAGCAACAATTGGGTCATATAGATCGAGAGAAACAATAGAATCTTCAAGGGAGTCTCATCCACATACCCAACTTGCTTTGCCAAGCTCAAATCTTCTATAGTGTTTAGTGCAACCAATCACAACGACTTTAAAGGTCTTCCTCACGCAGTTTTCTTCAATGATCGGATGGCCATCTTACAACATAACAGCGATGGCATATTACGAAGTTCATGTTGGAGACCCCTTGATCCAGGTCTACTCAAACTAAACTTCGATGGTTGCTCCCTAGGAAACCCTATACCTCCCGGGATAGCGGCAATCCTTAGGAACAGCTCTAACACTACACTAGCATCCCTATCCAAATCCATTGGACATTCTGATTCAAATGGAGGAAGAAGCAACTGCCCTTCTTGAAGACCTCAAATTTTGCCTTCCTTACCTCTCAGAGCCTCTCATAATTGAAGACTTCAAAATGTTTTTCTCCTCCTCCTTGGAACTTGGCACACATTTTTTATGAGATTCACTATATTTGCAGGGATATGCACTCCTCATGGAGGCAGATTTGGAGCGAAGGAAACCAGGCAGCAGACACTCTTGCTAAAGATGGAGCAGCTAGTTCATGCTTAATTTTTGGCGAAAGCATATTTTTTATGGTTGCTTTGTTTCTGTCACTGTAACTACTAAAAATATGTTTTTTGGATTCTACTCTCTCTCACCTCCCATTTTCATAAGGGTCTGTAGCTTTCTGCTTGTGGAAAAGCATTTCTCTTCCTCTCTCTGTACTCCCCCCTTATACTTTATAAAAGTCAACATTATAAAAAAAAAAATGTATTTTGTTGGTAAGTGTAAATCAGAATCTTCAACTTTTAACTTGAGCCTGATGTTGAAAGGGTTTTTCAACAAAGATTTGAAGCACATGGCTCTCTAGGAGCTCGAAGTCCACATCACAGAGACTCATTTTCGAGTGAGAAGATACACATCTTTCTTTCATCATCAAAAGATGCATGAAAACGCATGCAACATATTCGTTTGGTTTCTCACCCTAAAAACTAGACCTTGATGTCGAAAGGGTTTTTCAATAAAGCATCAAAGCATACGGTACTCTGAGAGCTTGAGGTCCACATCTCAAAGAGTTTTTTCTAGGTAGAAGCGGCCGTTCCTTGTTTAGTCCTCAAATGAGCATGAGAAACACAAACGGTATATTGTTTGCTTAGAGTTCTAGAAACTCCAAGAAAGTAGATACCCAAGGGAGCCCAACCCTGTTTTTATGGTAGAGAGCTATGTTAAAGAGCACTCAATACTCCGATACCATTGTTAGGGGAGGGCTGTCAAAGACACCGATCGGAATAATATTGGATAGGGTAAATCATACTCTATATATGGAGTCCAAAATTAAAGCTTATAAATAATATAAAATTTAGTGTCTTTAGAATAATATTGGATTGGTTAATCGTACTCTTTATATGGAGTCCAAAATTCAAGCTTATAAATTATATAAAACTTTAAATCTTTTCTCTCTTAAAACTTATGGTGTGGTCTAGGGGGTATTTGTGCATAATTTCTAAAAGGTAGAATCTCGATTCCAAATTGATGGGACGATGATTCCAACAATATAGGAATCAAGATTCCTATTTTATCAGATCACAATTATAGATGGCATTGATTCAAGTGGATGATGAGCGATTCTAGAAAGGTAGGAAACTCGATTCCAAATTTATTGGACACTAATTCCAACAAGATAGGACACACGATTCCTATTTTATTGGATCGTGATTCCAATATAGTGGGAATCATGCGACAGGTGATTTGCATTATACAAATGACGATTCCAATTATAGGAATCATTTGACACCCGCGATTCTGTGATTCCAATTCTTGAAATGATTTGGAATCATAAGCATTTCCAAGAACTATAGATTGAGTGAAGAGGAGACCCACGCCCACCCCTTCAAACCACTGCATAGTGGTTGAGGAATTGTGGGGGGAATTCCTACAGCTCTTAGGGTGGTCTTGGGTAGCCCCACGGATGGTCCCCCTCCTCTTCGGATTGCTCCAACATCTGCCATGGCCAAAATCAGGCATCTTGTTTTGGAAAGCCACAGTGTCAACCATGTTGTGGGTCATTTGGAACACCAGAACCAAAGAATTTTCATGAAGAAAAGGCTCCTATCGAGGTCCTAACAGAGAGAGTGAGAACTAGGGTGATCTTTTGGGCCAAGAATCACAAACACTTCAAGAACTACTCCTTCACGGACTTCCTGTAGAATTGGCTAGCTTTGAGCGGCCTTAGAACTCCACATGTCTCTTGAGCTTCACTATAGAGACCACTCAAACCAGACCATGTCAAACTTAACCTCGACGGATGCTCCCGTGGTGGTCAGCTGGCATCGGGAGCATTGTCAGAGACCACCTTGGCAACGCCATCATGTCCTCCTCCAAAGCCCTCGGCCACGCCAATAGCATCACAGCAGAATCCCTCGCCCTCCTCGAGGGCCTGATCACTTTCAACGTTGCTTGGAGAGATCTTCTTATCGTCGAGGGGGATTCCAAAAGTGTCATATCTTGGGCATTGGGATCCACTGCCCACCCTTGGCTCACATTTTTAATGAAATTTTCGAGATTTTCAGGCGTATACATACCTCTTAGACACATATATGGCACGAGGCCAACTCCAATGCCAATGCCCTCGCTAAGTAAGGGGCCACACGGTCGGACGTAGGGAAATCTCTTGATAGTTTTTGGAGATTGTGGTTCCTCACTACTCTGTTTTGGGTCCTTATAGTGGATGTATAGCATTTTTTGGACATATCCCACCATCTCGATGGTTTTTGTATATTGCTACCCTGCGAGGGATGCCATTTTTTGTACTTGTACATCCTTATTATTAATGCAATGTTAACTATTTCAAAAAAAAAAAACTTGTTTACTACTCATAAAACAAGTTTCCAATTCACACTCAAATAGGCCTACAGAAAAGTTCAAGTCTACTTGGCTTATACAAAGTTTGCTGTAGCGACATTATTACAAAGTTTGCTGTGGCGACATTATTCATCCTGCAGGTGTAGTATGACCCAACTGGCAATGGATAGAATCTCATTCGAACCCCTTACCAATATCCAAATTTCATGAAATTTGGACTGAAGATTCCTCACTTCAGCACTAAACCACAAAATTTCACCCCCCAATCCAAGATCATTAGATCAACCCTTTGTTGCCCTTGACAAAGGCAATTTTGCAAGCTGCATTCCACAGCACAAAACTGGGAGAGAGCAAAGTTTAATTCGATTGACCCCCCATATAGGTGTCCAAATCAAACACGATTTTGAATGTCGGCTCTTGAGACACTTGTAAATCAGTCCACAAAATTTCATCTTGATTAAAGCTCACTAACATGGAGTTCTATTGCAACAAAGTTTGGCATGAGCTTATATTTCAAAAACTGTACAAAATTTAATCTTGATTGAAGGTTGCTACGATCACCTATTTTGGCTCACAGCTAACTCCATTACGGCAAACTGCAACAGATCAGCATCCTTCTGTTGTCCATGACAGAGGCAATTTTGCAAGCTGCATCTGCCGTGCAAAACTTAAGAGCGGGCAAAGTTTACTGCGAATGACCCCCCATATAAGTGTCCAAATCAAACGACATTTAGCTTTGGGCTCTTGAGACACTTTTAAATCAGCCCACAAAATTTTCATCTTGATTGGAGGGAGATCAAAAAATTGATATTCTATAGCTCACAAATGCTCAACCCCATATTTCAAAAACTACGGTCCGCAGTTCAAACTCGAAAGTGGACTGAATTTTATTTTTTTGAACCCCTTATTGATGTCCAAAATCATAACATTTTAACTATAATTCCTAAGGCATTACATTACCTACCTACAAAATTTCATCTTGATTGAAGGTTGCTAAGGTCGCCTATTTTGGCTCGCAGTGATCTGCATTGTGGCAAACAGCAACAAACCAGCATCATTTATTTGGTCCCCTCAATGATCTCCAAATTCAATGAAATTTTAACCACAGCTTCTACAACAAATCATCTTGATCCCTTAAAATTCATCTTTACATGAGCTGATTAAGGTGGTCATTTTAGAGATCCTTGCCACAGCTAGGCGCCTCAATAGCATTGTGGCTCACACGAGCTTTTGAACAATAGCACTGTGCCTCAAATCTTGTCCAAATGCTATAAAGGTGAACAGAAAGCATGTTATCACCTTCCTCAAACATTCCAGCACATTTGAGATCAAATGAACATCATTTGGCCCCATTTCAAAGGTTCACCACCAGACTCCACACAAACAGGTTTAGCAATTTGGGCCCATTTCAAAGGTTCACCGCCAGACTCCACATAAACAGGTTTAGCATGCAGCGCACCGTTGGAATACCCTCCAAATCAACTCCAAATCAAATGAAATTTGGTGTATAGGCAAATGAGACCATTAGAAGGGTATACCCAAAAGTTGCAGCTCATTTGAAAGCTGTTATCATGACTTTTGAAGTTCAAGGAAGGAATGGGAGCACGTGTATGCATTGTTGTTTACAAAGATCTATAATTTTATGTCCACCTGAACAGCACATCACAATGATTTTATGTGTAAATAAATTTTAGAGGTAGAAGTATACTAGTGAGTCATGAAGGAATTAATTATCATCCAATGGGCCCTAAGTTCACATCATCACCGGTTACATAAATTCAAAGCAAAACATAAAAGAGCATGCATAGAAAACAAGTACATTTCAAGATGGCAGAATTTTGCTTCATTGCTTTACCGTTCCATGTTGAAAACTTGGTGTTTCAAGAAAACAATTGTATACTATA
Source organism: Amborella trichopoda (assembly GCF_000471905.2). The sequence goes on along the minus strand of NW_006499912.1, from coordinate 783,660 downwards.
AGACCATTTATTTTCAGTACAAGGAGGTCAAAATCAGTTTTAGCCATTAGATAGAAATCTAGTAGATGAACGTGTGCATAACATTAAAGAAATTTTGTTTTGGACTGTGTGCCTAAACAATGACATGTCAACAACCACCAGATTTCAAATCTAACGGTCAACAACAATTGTGACATCCTTGTATAAAAAGTAAATGGTTTCATTGTATACATTTTCTTCAAGAAATTGGTAGATTGTATTAGCTGTTATAGCCAAGTTTAAAGCCCATGCAAACAAAGAGATAGCAGGGATATTAATAAATGGAACAGATTTTTGACATGTTATTTTGACACATTCCAATCATCATGATCACACTGAATGCATTGGTAAGATTTATGCATTTTATGTGTACACATCCTTTTATTCATTGTCATTATAGTGGCATCATCCCATGACCTTTTCCTTTTATTCATTGTCATTATAATGTATAACTCCATGACGTTTCCTAATTTTATACATGTGCAAGGTAAGTTGGTCCCTCATTCTGGGTTGGTCCCTCATTCTGGGCAGGAAAGTGAACTACAAAAATTTACTTGTTGAATATTCCCAATAAATGGCATGTATCACATTCATTTGCAACCCAATCTGCACCTATGTCAGCTGAACATTTCCCTTCCTTTTTTTCAGTCATTTTTTCTCTTTTCTTTGTGATTGCTTTGTCAATTTCCTGTCCATCAGCCATCAGTACCAGTAAGTTAACCGGGGGAGGGGGGGGAGAGAGAGAGAGAGATACCTCAGCATTATGTATCTTGTATTCATGTAGAATTTGGTAGCAAAGCTTCTCATCAACATGAGTCAAAGTCAAAGTGCTGTTAAAAGAAATGCCTCCTGTCTTTTTCTTTTTGAAATATATCTGCAAACTCAGAACATTACATACAGATAATAGATCAAAAGAAAATCAGTCGTCAACCAAATAAGGCTTCTCACTGGACCATGGTATTAGGTTTCGGGAACATTCTGGTAGAATCAAGGAGACAAGACAAGAAATACAGCAATCATAGAGACAGAAAAGAGTATACACTAATTATCCAAATTAGTACGATGGCATACTTGTCCAATTCCTAACTTTTGGTTACAAATAGTCAAGCCAATATCCATTAAATGCCTACTAAGAAAAATCCAAAATGATTAGGTCTGCAATTATTTCATCAAGTAGCAGCCAAGCAAAGATCTGGGGAATACCTACTAAAATTTTTCCAAGAAAGATAATCGAGCAAGGTGTAAGATAAAAGGCTAGATTTGGAAGGTACAGTTGGTAAGTTTTGAACTGTTTTGCTATTTTGCATTTCGAACTACTCACTCTTAAAAGCCCAAGAACAGTACATTTTTTTCTCAGATATTTAAAAAATAGTACACAATCTTCCACACTATAATCTGAGTTACTAAAGAAATTAATCAAACATCTTCAAGTATTAAATTGCATGCTACCTTCATCACAGAAGCACCTCACAGATACAATATATCACAATTTGTTCACAATTTAAAAGTGTCAACACCTATTAGACCTGAATTACAGAAACATGTAAACACTTCGGGTAAAGACTAGGGACAGACGAAGGTTGGCCTAGCTGGGATTCCTGTAGGGTTTCTAAACTAATGTTGAGACTTGAAGATGTCTTGAAGGATTCTAAGAATTTTTCCAGATAAATACTCAGAGAAAACCTCATTATTTTTTGGCTGTTACAAATTTTTTACTAAAAGACATGACCTGAAACATATTTATACATAAAATCCTGCGCATTTCTTCTCTCCCCATTTGTTGAAAGGATATATACTTCTATAGAAATATGTTTGCTCTAGTAAAAACCCTCTTTAGGAACATTCTACGACCCCTCAACCTGGCGAAGAAAATATCATATGGTTTTGCATGTTCATGAAAAATAATGTCTTACGAGAAGATATTGCCCGATATTTGGACATCAGATCTAACTTTTTAGAAACTCAAGATCATTTAAACATAAAAAAGGAAAAGAAAATACTCATCTAGCTCTTCTAAAGAGGATGCCAAAAAGTTTAGATCGAAAAAATACTTGTACGTGTTATACTCAAGGGTTTAAGTGTTCTACTTCTGTTAGAGCATGTACGCTCTCTTCTCTCTATGTTTGTCATCTATTTTGTATCTTTTGAAAAATTATATGCTCATGCATGTTTATGATTCCTAGAGTAAAAATCATGTCGGAGTCCTTGTAATATCCCAAATTTAGAGATACAATCTCATAAACCTACAGACCAACCTAAATAAAATAAAATAGAGAGAATCATTTATACTTTTTATGTGCCTAAAAAGACACCCCAAATTTCTGATAGATCTAAGCATTTAGAAACTTAATATCCAATTAAAAAAAAAGAATTACTTATTTGATTATTTTTAAATGGATCCCAATATTTTAGACAAATATACTTGAGGGAGTAGATATATAGTGCAATTCGTTGGTGCATGTTTTAATCTCCCCGTTTATCGTCACATACTAATATGATGATTATAAACCACAAACACATGACAAAAGTCAGGAAGCAAATATCAACTCTACCAAACATTAATGGCTATTTTACTTCTTTTCAAGACAAAGACAGAGAGAGAAAGAAAGAGAGAGAATTTTCTTCCATAGTCTTTCTCTAATGCCTACGTTCTCTCTCCCTAATGGAACTTCGATTAGTGGGAGAGTGTACAATCATAGTTTTTGGTATTGAGAGCTCTTTCATCCATAATCTCTCTCTAACCCCTCTGATTTCCCTCTCCTCTCTTTATTAGAACTTGATTTAGAGAGAAGTTAAAATTGTGGAAGGTGAGAGAGATAGAGACAATAAAAGAAGAATCTCCACACTTTTGTTACTTATATTTCGGGGTTCGAGAGAGAGAGAGAGAAAGGGAGTGTTGTTTAAGGAGATTTTTGGTGTTTGGTCTTTTTGGTGGTTGAGCCGACCCCAAATAATTGGGAAAAGGCTATGATGATGACAATGAGGTCTAGAGAGAAAAGAGTGGTGGCTCTTTCTCTCATGGGATTTAGTGGGGCGTGAGGTTTGTATTCAAGGAGATGGGTTACAGCTTTTTTGGTTTTTAGGGAGAGAAAAAGATTGATGCAGTTTGGGTTGTCTGGTTTATGGTGATTGAAGTTTACACAGAGAATAGGACGGTTTCAGAGAGAGGGTTTAGGTTTAGATAGTTTCCTTTGTCTATAAGGAAATTGAATTGTGGCATGCTTTCTCTCGTGGGGGCATATTTAAATGCTCTATCTCTCTAGGCCGGCCCTCTCTGAGGGTATGGCCCTGGATAGAGCAGAATGGTGGACCAAGATTCATGTAGCCGACCAAAATAGTTAAAAAAGGCTCTGATGATGATGATGATTTCTCTAGGCAGACGCATGTTGTAAATCTACGAAGGGGTTGCAATGTAATCCACTGTATCTCTTTTGAAAACTGGCGGGGATGCTGCTGCGAATCTCTCAATATGAATGAGGCATGATGTAAATCTTTCTCACTCTTTATTGATTTCTTTCTCTTGTTTCTCTATGTTTCTCATTTGTACATATTTGCTTTCTTTCTTATTTTTTTCTCATTCTTATTGTTGTATAGATTTATCTCGTATTTGAGTTAAGTAATATATATAGGAACTCCCTTTTAATATATTTTTGTTTTCGTAAATATTATATTATATTTTTGTATAAAGCCTTTAGGACTCACATGAAAATACACTAAACCTTTTTGGAATTAATTAATATTAATATAACCAAATTTTCTAGCAAACCTGCAAAGCTTTTAGTGGGTACAACATGTGAAACGAACCTTTGTCATACTTTATACATAATAGATATCCACCAATATTTCTACCCAAAAGTGCTTGCCAGTCCAGCAATGAAACTTTGTTGGGCATACCACTTAACTGTATCAAATCAGGCAGTCAGTATAAATCCTTGGAAATGGTACAACAAGCCAATGATATGACAATTGCAAAACCTAAATAACTACTAAAAATTGCATTTGCAAGAGCAAGCTTCCCATGATCGTAATATTACACCAAGATGATCAAGACTAAATATTACCTCAAGAAGATCAATATTTCCCTTCATCAATTTTGGACCTTCATGAAAATCCACTAAACTTTTTTGCCATTAAACCAAATCTAGAGAACCTATGAAGCTTTTAGTGGTACCATAAGTGCACAAACCTTTGGTGTGCTTTATACATAATAGATATCTATAAATGTTCTACTAAAAACTGCTTGCCAGTCCAGCAACGAGAATTTGTTGGGCACATTACTTAGCTATATCAACATCAAGCAGTCAATAGGAATCCTAAGAAAATGGTAGAAAAGCCAATGATATTTCCCCACATTATAACTCATATATAACAATTTCAAAACCTAAATAACTATTGAAGTTTGCATTCGCAAGAACAAGTTCCCATTAGCTTAATATTACTTCAAGATGATCAAGACAACCAAAAGAAAAACCCAAAACTTAACGGTTTTCCTGGTAAAAGATGGGATCATATCAGTGGAAAATATATGACATTGTTGGAGTGTAGAAGAATCTCATAACCACACCAGTGGTGACACTTCTCAACTTGTAAGCCATGATACTAGCAACAAGCTTAACAAAAATATGTTATCCCTAAACAACAATAAAAAGATTCCTTATTAAGTGTGATCCAGGAGGCCCTGCATTCTCAAGATCGAAAAAAATCTGATACAGAAAGCAAAAGTTTTCAAAGTAATGAACGCCTCATACCTGCGGTGGCCTCTTATTCAACCGCAAGCCCACAGCTTCAAGCTCTTTTGTCAAGATTTGGCGATGACCTTCACTCTATGAGAAATATCAACCATCAATTATATGCAAGAGTAGAAGGACATTAAAAAACTATTTATTATCTAAAGGACACCAAAGTATTATCTTAAATACAATACTGCAAGAGTTTATGTAATAGGTTTCAAAATAAGTTAAAAGTGACTGGAGAATCTCCAATTTCCTATAAAATGATTGATGGAATAGCCTTTACGGCAAGTGCTTCACATAATAACCACAAAATGCAGAAAGGATGTGAACAAAGACATCTTGTAAACACTTGACATAGCAGAATTTATAGTTTAAAGTTAAACGAAATAACACATGGTACTAAATTTTTTTGTTTATTCAGTTCAAATCATTATCAATGTCAATGCCTTTTTTGAACTAATTGGGGTCGCTAAACGAATCCATGTTCGCCATTCTGCTTTATTAAGGGCCATACTCTTATTGAGGCCACAAGTCCCTATATCATTTCTCACTATTTCCAACCATGCCCATTTGGGCCTACCCCTTCCCTTTTTTAAGCCTTCCACTTGAACTAACTCGCACCTCCTAACGAGTGTTGCACTAGTACTACACCACACATGACCAGCCCACCTAAGTCTACTTTCTCTCATTTTATCGCCTATTGGTGTCAGACCTAAATTCTCCTTAATGTACTCATATTTAATTCTATCCCTTCCTGCCTTATCACTCATCCATCTCAACATCCTCATCTTAGCTACACTCATTCTATAAGTATCTTGTTTATTGACCGCCTAACATTTTGCCCCAGAAGTAAAGCTGGTCTCACAACTGTCTTATAAAACTTGCCCTTCAGCTTCATTGATATGTGGCGATCGCATAAAACTCCGGTTGTACATCTTCACTTTGCCCACCGAGCTCTAATTCTATGTACGACATCTTTCTCAATCTCTCCATTTTTTTAGATTACCGACCCACCTTTTCACTAAATAAGAGGTGTTAAGCTTTTTATCATCTTAGCGTTGAGCTATGTTTCTGCAAGACCCCCCCCACAATATCGTCACTGCAGTAAAGTTTAACCACCAAGTTCGGGATGGATTGGTGTGGTTCCTCTACGCCTAGAGCACCAAAGTATCGAACCATGAATGAAGAACGGCATGAGAGAAGCGTATTGGCAGTGATTGTTGATTGTGAGGCCCCAATTCTGGACTGGAAGGGACACCAAAGGGAACCTCCCTCTGCCCTTCCATCCCTTGGATAGATAGAGTGTTATACGGCAGAGCTTTTGGTGTCAAACACAAACAATTGAACAATGAAAATAGATGGCGTGTGACTGATCAAATTGATCGAGGCATTTGAACCTAGGTTCAAATCTCTCGATCTGTTAGGATGCCTCAGCTGCATACATCACTGCACTTCCACTTGACGCCTATCATGATGATAAATGGTTCGTCTCGCCGTGACCTTATCTTGGATTCTCAATACTGCTGTCGCTCCATCCCCGCAGGGACAGAGAACCTGTTGTTGTTTCGTCCATGCTATCAGAGGCTTTGGGGAAGTAAGAATAGAAGAGCACTCATCGAAAGTGCATTCTTTTTGGTATTTCTTGTCTGTTAATCTTAATTACTTCCTCATCTCTACCCCTATTATAACTAAACTTGCATTCCAGTTCAAATCAAGTACTAAATTCTAGTTGATTTCTTGGGTAAATAAATTCCACCTAACTGTTATGATAGAAGGGCTACATCACCTAACCAATGGTGCACCACATGTTGCCTGGATTATTTTACAGGGGAAGTAGCATAAAATCACTCTGCAGCATATTCCATCCACCAACACCACCATCCATAGTTAAGCAGCATGATATTGGTTTGAAACAATGGCCAACATAGAATAATTGCCGAGTTCAAACATAAATTTGGAAAGAATGCATCATCATAAAATACACATCTGAAAATTGGAACTAAAGGACATTTCTCAAGAAGAGCCACTCAAAAGAACCAGAAAATAAACAAAATAACCCCAGATGAACAAGCCTCAAGTTCTGGCTCCTAGTCCCAGTTACAAAACTACAAAAGTTATGTAAACCATAAAGATTAACTTACTCAATAATAGTGTTAAATTCATATCGGCTTTATCCATAGATAGTATCAGCTTGCCTTCAACCTGTCATAGTACGCTTGACCTTAACAATAAACTTGTTCTTAAATTCCTAATAAGTACAGGGGCGTAACCTTGATAGGGGACAATTGCAATGACCCTTTTCATCCATCAACATACCTTGTATGGTAACCAAAATTTGGAAAGTGAATCACAAGAGGCTATCAACTGGGGAGATTGTTTTATATTAATGACCATCACAAAAAACTAATGATGGAGCGTCCTGATAGTACCTCTATCTCTATCTCTTGTTCGATCACGCCACTTGAACACCCAAGTCGATCAAAACTGCACTTCCATCTTCTATATGGGTCGTGTATGTGACATTGACTTGCCTCATACGTCCAATAAGAATGTTGACATTGTTTGCAAACACAACCAACTCCGCCCTTAGTTTTCCCCAAAAAAAAAAAAAAATCATCACTTTTGGAATTGATCCAGTTCATCTGATGTATTGGGAGAAGGGTTTTCTCCAGCTAGCGCCTCATATTCCGGCAGTTCATTGATTATGCCCATTATCCTGGATGTACTTCACAAAATATGAATATGAATATGAATGGTGTAACAACTTCAAAAGTCTCATACAAAATCTAGTTTACAATTAAATTGAAGTCCCCAAAGAAAATTCAAGGGAAGAGTATCATTCTTCAGTTTTTTTTCAAAGTTTTTCGGCTCAACAGGGCTGATACGCACAGCAAAACGAAATTCTATTGAAACTCTTGACCAAAAATTGGAGACTATTATATGCTTAATGTTCGTTATCCAAATTCCATGTGTTTTCAGAAGCAAAAAGCATATAATTAATGATTTTAATCTACTAAGCGAACTTGTTGTTAGTTCTGTGCCAGTAACTACTTCAGAGTGGTTGCAATTTCCACACACAAGATTATAATTTGCTCTCTTTATTTTACCCTCCCCCAACAGTTTATACTAGACTACCCCGTCAAGATTCCCAACAAATCCATAGTATGTCATGGCTAACTTATTCAAGCGATCTCTTTCTAAAAGCACACCCAGTAATGACAAGCATACCAAGAAACAAATAGCAGTCCGAAACTAACACTTTCAACAAAAACCATTCATCATAAATGTAAGGACAAAGTCCTGCATATACAAAATTCACTCTAAAACATATTAACAGTCACCTGATAATAGATAGGACAACAAAAAACACAACCCTATGAAACCACACAAAATCAGGCCCAATAAGCATCATTATACAAAGGGCAAAATGTCAGACAAATTCTATTTATTCACCACATGCACTTGGGAATTTATTTAATGTTTGAAATACATAAAGGTCAATGGTCAAGATCACTTCACTCTATCCTACAGAGAGCATAAACATAAATGTTGATAGAAACACAATAACAGACTTGCACATCATAAAATAAACCAAAGCCAAGCATCATAACTCAGAACTTACTTTTGAGGCATCAAGTACCATCAACACAATGTCTGAAGACTTGGCAACAGCAATAACCTGATAGACAAACCAAAATAAGTTCATTCAGAACGAGAAAGATGAAATGTAAAGAAAATATAAGAAACCAAAAGTCAACAATGCCATCAATGATAGATAATTGATACTCGCTAAAATTCAACAACACTGGCATCTGTTATTATTTTCCATATATTGACAGAACAACAGAAATGTAGAAAAAACGTCAACGAATTATGAGACCCAGAAAAAGTCAGAAATTGGCAGACTTCAAGTTCCAAATATGATTTGCATTAAGATAGGCCATTTGGCTGAAATCTAATGATCAATTCAGCTGATCCACCAATTCTTTCATACATCAGCTTATTCTGACCACACAGTTGAACAGATACTCCAGGAGCACACATTACGGTTTTTCCTTTCACCAGAAAAAGCAGGCAGGGATCCAGAGATTATTTCAAACCATCAAGTCTACTTAGGTGACCTGAAAACCTAGTGGTCTCCAATTCCTAGGAATAACCAAATATTCCATCTTGGCTCATATATGTGCATATGGGCTGTGGTTGGCTTCAAAAAGAGCCGAACTGCTAAACTTTAACATAAAAATGCACTCCATATTTCTTCCACATTTTGTTGAACCCATTGAACTCAGTTTCCAAGGTATTCTCCTATTTTGAATCACTTCCTACTCCCCCTCTCCTCCGCTAGTTGCATCTCGTTCTCCTCCACTGATGATTACATGAATTGTCGTAATAATGTGGTCTCTACTAGCTTAAACTTTGATGCAAATGTAAAAGGAGAATTTGATTCTACTGCTCCCAATCCATCCAGATGCTAAGATGGATGATACTCATCCTGAGAGCAAAGGTCACAGGATGAAAGTTGTCAGCAAGAATAAATCTACTGCAGAAGGTTGTTGTTGCCCTGACCTTGCCCTGACCTTACATTGTACCAAGTACCACACAGAATAAACTGTGAGAGACAGTAAGATCTGACCTATCAAGGCTTGCAATCAATGCGGTAGTGCAGGAAAACAGGCATCTTTCCACAATCACATTCCACGTAATAAGGATGGGGGCCTGGTGTTGTTAACTGAAGTCAAACTAGTAGAACCAATTGAGACATACAATAGAACTTGCCAATCAAACAACTAATCATCATCATCATCATCCGAGTCTTATCCCAACTATTTGGGGTCGGTTATACGAATATTACTCCATCATTTTTTTCTATCAAGGGCAATACCCTCAGTGAGACATAGGTTTAGGATTCATAAAAAGATGTGGCAAAGTTTTATTGGCTGCCCTACCTACATAACCATCCTCCTTTATCCGGGCTTGGGACTACACAACTCTCCTCCTTTATCGGGGCTTGGGACTACACAACCCTCCTCCTTTATCCGGGCTTGGGACCGGCCATGGCAGAGTTCAATCAAACAACTAATGAGAAAAAAAAAAATCTATTAGGTTTCTGTACTTCAAGAATAAAGCTCATAAATAATCAGAAGAACAGCTCAGCCATCATAAAAGCCTAGTAAGCAATTTGAAGGCAAAAGGGAGCAGGAGAGGAGCACGAAATAGCTTTTCCCTAGAAAACCACATAGGAAGAGCCAAGGAAACACCAATTATGGGAGCAAGACTCCTGCCCGAACTGAGTTTTCAAAGACAAGGAGGTCACCACAATCTTTTGGAGACTCTTATGTCCCAAACGTTTTCAGGAATGGCAGTCCTGGTTCAGGGATGGCTATAGGGACCTCACTGCAACCCTTATGGGAAGTTGGCATAAGGGTCAAAAAAAAAAATCGTGTTAGAAGTAGAACCTAGAAAGATTTAAAATTCGTTCCATTGAATGGAGAAAGTATTTGAGCTTGAACATCTTCCACCAAGTAAGAACTAGTAATTATAGAATGTTTCATTATAGATATTGTCAGAAGAAATTGTTAATTAAAGAAAATTCCATAATATAATCCAGAGGCATGAAACATTTGTAAGCAAGTTGTAATATTTTGATCCAAGGGATCAGTTGACAAATCAACAGCACACATAATTCTCAGATGCATTCATTTACATAAGTGTACAAAATATTGCAGTAAGACAGGAATGTAACGCTCAAATTGTTCAGAAAAGGCGTATTCACCAATTATAACATCATACCTTATTTAAGGAAAAATTAGTAAGAAGGAACAAGATCAGACAAGACCAACACATAAATGAAAGATAAGGGTGCACTCATCACAAATTGGCAATCAGCTGATAAGTCAAGACTAATAGCCGAATGGTAACAGGAAAATATCAGAGCATCATGAATGTGTCCAAATATTTTACCTGCCTTCCGCGGCCCTTTCCTTCAGAAGCACCTTCAATGATTCCCGGAAGATCAAGAAGTTGTATTTTAGTATCATTATAGTGGATAATTCCTGGAATGCAAGTCAGTGTAGTGAACTCATATGATGCTGCTTCGGAGTGTGTTCCTGTTAGAAGAGTCAACATTGTCGACTTTCCAACACTGCAACATAAAGACAGGAGAAAGCATGAGAAGTTGGTTCCATCAAAACAAATCCAAATTGAAGAAGATAGATTGCACATATTCAACATCTCAGAAATATGAATGCTCGACAGGAATCAAATATGGAACGCTATCTTACATAAGCACCCTATATGGGAAAGAAATACCATACAATCAGCATAGCACAACTCATACATGGAGCCAAACAATGACCAACAGATTCCAGATTTTAATAGATCAGTTACATTGAAATAAACAAAACTCTATTCACTGTGGGGGTAACAAGAAAAGCATCCACAATATTTCTTTTGAGACAACATTCTTTATATATATATATATTTCTGTGGAGACCTTGAGATAATGCTAAAAGTGTAAATGAGATATTAACTGTGACACTACAATATACATCATGCCCATCCCTTTAATGATAAGTATCCCACAGTTTCCTGAGGGAAAGTAAGTCACATTAGTAACCATAAACCAATAAGATCCTAAGGAAATAATTGTGGACTCCCAATTGTGGGTTCAAGCCAAGTTGCTAAGAACAATGAAACTAGAGCAGCACTCTGACTTCAGAATCAGATCATGAGATTCCGAACCCCAAGATAAGGTATTAAGGATAATCATGACTTCAGAATCAGATCATGAGATTCTGAACCCCAAGGTAAGGATGATCATATTCACTAAGAAAAGTAGCTCATTCAAGTATAATCAGAAACACAATCTAATCTTCTTAGGTCCATGTTTCCATTTTCTTAATCATGACCCGATGTGTTGAACTGTAGAAGTAATAATATAAATTCCAGTTTTCATCATAAAAACAGTAATCATGAGAGAGGCCCATGTTTCTCTAATGAAATAGTGGGATTCGATCCTTTTGAAAAAGATAAGCACATTTAGTAATCAATCTCATTGCAAAAAATTCATAAAGGAAGGGCCTACATTAATACTTCAAAATATGGGTTATAGTGACCTCATGTAATAATTAGTAGTCTGCAGACCCAATTCACATTATATAAAATTGAATGGTTCAATTTTATGGCTTCTTCTCAAACTTCAAGAATTTAATGCCAGATCTTTCTAACATCTAACCAGCATGTATAATGTCCAATACCCCGGTCTCCTTTTTCTGTCCAACTAAAGTGCCATCAGCATGCCAATCTATTTTGGCTTGTATGGAAGCAGTACTGTTCTATGGAAGCATGGACCTGTTCATGGTTCCACCATTTTTAAAAGATAAAACTTCTTTCCAAAGAAAACAATTCTCATCAATCTATATTATTTATTATAATGTACGCATACATTGGAATACATGTTTCTCAAACTTATTTCAGAACACATATATATGAAATCATGCACATCTACATGTCCATGGTGCAGCCCTTTTCAAGGACTTTCGAATGCTAAACTTGTCTGACTAATACTGTAAGTCCATAATCTAGTTTCGAAGGAAAAGCCCTCAACAATATTGAAGTCATGTTATTTTTAGGTTCATACGATTATAGGCAACTAGTTTCTGAGCACAATATATTTCACATCAATCTACTTAAGTCAAAAACTTCATCATCATCATCATCAAAGCCTTTTCCCAACAAATTAGGGTTGGCTATACGAGTCTTGGTCCGCCATTCTGCGCTATCAAGGGTCATACCCTCAATGAGGCCATAAGTCTCCATATCTTTTCTCACTACTTCCATCCATGTCCTTTTGGGCCTACTCCTTCCCCTTTTTGAGCCTTCCATTTGAACTAACTCGCCCCTCCTAACAGGTATTGCACTAGGCCTACGTTGCACATGGCCAGCCCACCTAAGTCTACTTTCTCTCATCTTATCGCCTATTGGAGTCACACCTAAAGCCTCCTGAATATATTTATTTCAAATTCTATCCCTTCTTGACTTGCCACCCATTCATCTCAACATCCTCATCTCAGCTACACTCATTCTATGGGGATGTTGTTTCTAGACAGCCCAACATTCCACCCTATAAAGCAAAACCGGTCTCGCAGTTGTTTTATAGAACTTGCCCATAAACTTTATTGATATGAGGGGATCACATAAAGCTCCGGTTGCACATCTCCATTTCGCCTTGCCCACCCACTTCAGCAATCACATAAATATTGCTTACAATTGACTACTTATCCAATTGGATAACTTATCATGGATCAGATCTTTGCTCTGAACATGGAGGACATGACATTTTGAAGGAACCCTGATTTCCAAAAAGATGCAGGGACATTTTCAATACATCAGGAAGCAATAATGCAAAGAGAAGAGAGCACAATTGTAACAACACCTGCTCCCTTGTGCACAAAATGTGGCCAGAAAAGGCACTTAAGCCAAGCTCTTTACACGACAATTTGATCATTTCTGAAATACACAATAAGAATGCATATTCCTTGCCCTGGATAATCGTAATGTGTTTCTCTTTCATCCTTCAACAGGGTAAGGCCCTTAAACACATAGAATACTCTATGAAAAGATGTGTCATCAATCATGTCCTACACTTTTACCATTCAGAGCTTGTGAAGCTATGTCATACTCGTACCATTAAGGGGAAGCAAAAACATTAATTCCCAGCTTTTATAGATTACTGATTTTGGAAATGTAACATGTTCCATTGTAGCTTTTCACATTTATAGATCACTCATTTTGGAAACATAACACGTTTCATTGTAGCTTTTCTTTTTCAGCATGTTTGTTATACTACAGTTAACATTTTGCCAGCATAAAGAACCAGGTGAAAGTAAGATATCCATAGTTTATATTGCAATACACCATTGAGTACATTATTAAGGGGATGAATTGTATAATATACGTTTTATATAAGCCGCATTCATAAAAGTAGTCATAACATTGTTAACTATACTATCCCTTATATACTTCAACTAGCAATAAAGGGAAACAATTTTTTATTCACTTAAAACTTCTTTCTTGTAATGAAGACCACATTCCTATAGCTAGAATTTGCATGCAAGGAGTTCTTTTCTTATTAAAACATTATCTTGTAAGCTATCACTCCAAAGTTGCACAGGTGCCCCTTGTTAAGCCTGATTGTACAAGTAGAAAAACACTAGGTGTCCCTTTTCATGACACCCCCAAGTTCAATCCGACTGAATTTCAATCATAGGCAATCTGAGTTGGGTCTGACCTTAAGTCCAAATTTCTTAATTACGCATTAAATTCAACTATCATATGGTGGGAGATGAGCTTCAATAAGATATATTCATCTGTTTTTCAATAATATTTAATTTGGTCTTCAAGAAGGCAATTATGTGGCAGGCCAAGAAACCAACAAAAGGTAACACAGTTGCTATCACAACCAAAAATCAACATACTTAGAGGCTGTTGTAGTACATGAGATATAAAATCCACTAAAGTCATATGATAAATTTGTATGCAGCAACGTACCTTGGAAATCCTATCAAAGCAACACGACCATGCCCAAATTTTGTAACTTCAAAACCATCTCCACCTGCACTAGAACCCTGTTCATAATTTTTCACATTACACAGCAAGTCTCTACAAACATTACAATTGACAAGATCTAAAAACAGTACCATAACACAACCTCCATGGAATTCTCCCAGCAGCATCACATGGGCATCAAAATATTAGAGTTAATTATATACCATTGTATTAGCACAAACCATAGCTTGTGAAATTTAAAAACTCTTTTCAAATACCTTTCCATATGTACATGGGTGCAGTGAAAGACACAAAGAACATAAAGTACTGTGAGCAAATTACCTGAGATGCATGGAAACACATAATTTTGAAATGGCGAAGAAGATAACACTCAACATCAAATAACCCATGCACAAACATTGTTTCCATCTAGAAACTTACCTTTCTCCATAATAAATTTATAGAGGAGAGTAAACTGCAACTAGCTTGAAACTCTTTTGGCGAAATATGCCATAATCCAAACCTATTCTTTGGAATGATTAAGTTTGCAAAGCTGTTCCTCAATGAGTTTTCCTAACTAGGCACACCAATATTTTAACAACTATAAACAGAAGTTAAATAATTAATGTTAGTAACTCCAACCACAGCCAATAAATTGGACGTCCACCTAACAGGAACCATAAAGAGACTCTTTGCGCTAATCACTCTTGTAATTGATTTTCAACATAAATTTGTGAAAAACAAGGAACTGCCACAGTATCTTTTAATGTTGGACCAATGAGTGGATAAGGGTTGATGGGGTAACTTTCTTTTTTTTGGTTACTTTTTGGCTTTCACTTTGGAACTCCATTTTGTATTTAAGCGCCCAGCTTGTGGGTCACCATCTTGTTGATTTTGCAAACAAACTTTAATCATAGTAATAAAGTCAACGACTTCTATAAAAAAATAAAAAACAAGAAAGAAGATAGTGGATCCCTTGTCGCAGCTCTCTGGTACTTAATAAGAAGCCTCAACAATCCCATGAATAACAATAGAAAAGGTTGGCATAGAGAAGCAAGCGTAAATCCACTCAAGCCATTTAGGAACAAATCCCATCAAGGACGTAATTGAGACTAGGACATCCCAATCTCCATAATCATAGGACATATTCATGTCTAAGGCACCTCCCCAACACTTGAATCAACGCATTCATTAGAAATGAGGATCCAGTCCAAAATGGGGGTCCCCCAAACAAAGACTTTGAGAAGGTGACTAACGTTGCTCAAAATGGATGTCCTAGATCTTGAAAATGCTTCGCACAAAACTGATCGGTTTGAAATACCAAAGCATGTTTTGCTGCCTCAACCTTAGGGAAAGATCAATAAACATGACATTTGTGGCAACACCAAAAGAACCCTACTCATAGAAGCTGGAAACATTTCCAAAACATATTGGAATAGGTCCAATTGTCTAAGACGAATATAGTAAAACCATTTGGTCCAAGGGCTCTATCACAGCCCAAGAAAAATAATGCCGCCTTGATTTCATTTTCTTTTCTTCCTAGCTCATTGGCCATCACATTTGTGATCCTATCACAACTCAAGTCATGTAAAGCTCATTTCCAAATATCATCCTATTTGTATAACTTTTGGTAGAAATTCACTTTAGCAGTGTTCACATCAATTTCTCGTACCTTTCTCCTACTTCCCGATATAACATTGTTTATTTGATTAAATCTTCTACGGGCATTTGCACCTCAGGGAAGTAGGTTGTGTTCTTATCACCCTCCTCTAGCCACTTTGCTCTTGATTTTTGGCACTAAGTGATCTCTTCCTATTCTAGGATCTCCTGATATTGTAACTTAAATGACGCTCAGGATACTCTGTTTTACAAAGATAATATTGAGGCCTCTTCCTTCTTGTCAAGATACATAATGCCTTTTAATACCCCTTCTTCTTTTTCTTCACTATTTGATCCATGAAACTAATTCAGTAATAAAGAAGGGGGGAAAGAACAAGCTAGATATGGGAGAATGAGTGAATGGGATGTCCCGAAAGTACTTCATGGTTTGGTTGTCCTTATATTTATATAAATCATTTACAATGTAAGTGACAAAAGTGCCCATGACAACATTAACAGCATAGAAATATATTTACATATTTGCCCTTGTAAACTATTTTATATCATTAACATGCCCCCTCTATCCCTATATCAGTAACAATCATGGACCTGCCCTTTAGAAGTCTATGCCTTTGCTTGGTTAGCCCTTTTGTGAAAGTATCTGCCACCAGTTCATTGGTCCCAGAAAATTTTGCAACCATTTCTGTCTTCAATTTTTTCTCTCACAAAGTGTTGATCTATCTTAATCTGTTTGGTCTTTCAATGGAGCACTGGATATATTGAGATGGCTATCGCAATTTGATTATCACAGTCTAGAAGTGCACTACATAATTTGAGTCCAAGAGCCATCGCAGGATTTCTTATCCAAGAGATTTCAGAGGTGACTTCCCTATACTCAGCCTTTGTGCTTGATCTTGCCATTGTCCTTTGTTTCTTGCTGCACCAGGATACAAAAATCCTTGCACATAAACACACAGTGACCTGTAACCACTCTTCCAGTACTCAGGTCCCCAGTGCAGTCGGCATCTGAAAAGGCTACAACTCTTAAAGGTTTCATGTCCATATGATTATTTTGAAGGTAAAGTAGCCCATCATTCGTATTGGACAATGCATATACTGGATCATGGACTATGCATATACTGGATCACCTAAGCGTGTAAGATATACAAGGTCTTAAAGGAGTGAGATATTGTAAGGCAAAACTGTACTTTTGTACTGTTTCTATGTTTGGAATAAAATCCTTGAAACATTCATTATCTCCCAATCGTCTTTTCAAAACAGCAGGTTTAAAGGCTGGTTTTGCATCTACATTTTTGTACTATTCAAAAGGCCCATAGCATATAGCATCACCCAAGCATCATCCTATCTTTCTTTGTTTCAACTTCTATGCCTAGGAAGTGTTTTAGATTTCCCAGGTCCTTCATTTGAAATGTATCAATAAGAACCTTTTTAATGAGATCATCTTCTTCAATGAGCTCATTATGAGGACAATGTCATCTACATAGAGTACTAGAATGGTCATATCTTTTCCATCACACCGAATGCATAAAGATCGGTCCACTGGAGTTGTCTAAAAGTCATATTTCCTAATTGCTTTATAGAAGCTATCAAACCAAGCTCATGATGCATGCTTCAACCCATATATAACCCAAATTAATTTGCAATCTATGAGTTTTAGATCTCCTTCATTATAGCCACTTGGTAGTTCCACATATATTACTTTCGAGTCCCACGTAGAAATGCATTTTTAACATCCATCTGAAAAATATCCCAGGTATGGGCTCATGCAAGGGATAAGATAACTCTAATAGTGCCCATTTTGACCACTAGACTAAAAGTTTCATCATAGTCCAGCTCATATTCTTAGTATATCCCTTTGCAACTAGCCTTGCTTTGGAAACACTCGATGAAATCATCTGCCTTAGACTTTATTTACCTATTCGACCCCACAACATTTTCCCCTTTGGACCTCAGGACGATCACCCATATTCTACATCTATTCTACATCTATGTAGAGCTTGCATTTCTTTTATTACCTCTTTCCATCTTACATTCTTTGCTGCCATTTTATGCAAACCTGGCTCATGCTGTTTTAGAATTTCTGCTAAGAAAATTTGATGTTCAGTAAAAAGAGCTATGTCCACTTTTCTATTGGATGCCAAGTGCGAGCTGATCTTTGGAGTTGTTTTGGGTCCCTAACAGGTATAAATTATGAAGTAGGGGATTCTTGATTTGATCGCTCTTGAAGGACACATCAGGTTCCCTCTCATGAGTCTTTACTTCTTGGTGCGCATTTTCTATGCTTAAATTATCCTTCATGGACTGCTCCCTGTGTTTGATTCTTTGATAGACTATTACCTCTTTATCTTGCATTGGAAAGGAAATCTTTGAATTTATCAAATGTTTACTCCCCACCTCCATCACTACAGAATCGAATAATACAGCGTTGGAAATACGACTCAACAAAGCAACAGAATTTAATAGAGACATTGAAAACAATGGATTCTTGTTTTAAAAAGAAGATCCACGTCAAAACATTCGAACTTGGTTTTTATTTTTTCTGACTCTTTCCACTCTACCAAGCTATTCTCACTCCTCTTTGCTGTTCTGCAATACTCTTTCTCACTGTTCTTTCTCTCTCTCTTTCTCACCCTTCTGCTATCTCTCTCTACGTCTCTGCAACTGTTCTTAACTGTTGTTTTGAGCCTACACAATAAGTATTCTTTTTGTCTGTTCTACACCTTTTTCTGAGAGCCCGTCTCTTGTGAGTTGCCTTTGGGGTGGTGTTATTTGTATCTTTACTTATCTATAAAATCAAAATGTACTAACTCTAAAGGAAAAATCACTCTTTTATTGTTAACATTGAAGGAAGCTCACAAGAGCCCCTTGCCCATAATGGGCAAGACATTGGTGCCACATAGACTTGTAGGCCTTATTGGAAAGAAAAACGAATGATGACTGAACTGGAAAAACAAGAGACTCCCATTCTTGACCTTGATATTCCTGATACAATCTTGCAATGATGAAGGTTCCTCGATAAAATATGCAATCAAAAAAATTTCCCTGATAAAGTATATGTTCCCTTATTGTGTTCCTTCAGCAACTGTTCTCTTTGTATGAAGATCCTTCAGGAACACAGAGTTAGGAGTAATTACCGAGGAATACTCCAGATCATTAGGCAAAGAAATGTAGCCTAAATGAGAATAGACAATAAAGTATTATGCAAAGAAAAGGAACCTAATTGAGTATGGCAACAACATTTCCAATGCCAATGAAAGGAACTAGAGTGCCATCTCCTGCAATAACTTTCCCTTTACTAACATATGGGACTAAGGAAGAAAACTCAACTACATTACATGAAAATGATCAGCTGCACGAGTATCCATAATTCAAGAGGCATCTGAGGGCAGTGCTGAGGAATTCATATTGGCAACTGAATGTGTTAGGCCAGCAGTACTATTTTGGAACACTGGATCATATCTGTGGAAACACTGGGAAGCGGTATGATTCCTTTTTCCCCATAACTGACATATAATGGGCTGGTTGGCTTTTGTAAGCCAGTACAGCACTGGTAAAACTCCCTGGGCACTGTATCCTTGTGACCGATTGTTATGCCAGCATATCTATGATTTTATAAAATTGGTTAGAAGGATAAAATCGACCAAGTCCAAGACATGATTGTTCCTTCCTCTTCTACGGCCTCTAGTAGAAGTGTTAAGTTATAAGAATTGACATTTAAGACATCATTATTGTCTTCCTTTGCCTTCAACTGGTTTTTCCTGAATAAGACTTCATGTTGCAACAAGAGAGGGTACGGCTCATTGAAACCAGGTGTAGCTGGTCTAGACAAGGCCGATGTGACAAACACATCATACCCTTCACCTAATCCTCCAAGCAAGTAGAGCACCTTATCATCATCGCTAACATCATAGCCAATGGCAGCTAACTAATAATAACATCCCCTCACCTTGTTGAAACACTCACTAATGGTAGAATTCTCTCGTTTACACTTTGGAGTTGACGGCGAATATGCGTCAAGCTTGCCTTGGATGGTTGAGAATCAATCTCATGAAGAAGATCCCATAATTGCTTGGTTGAACGAACACCCGTCATTTGAGACAAAATGTCTCAAGAAAGAGTAAAATTTCACCAACCGATTAAAGACTGGTACGAGGCAAACCAGCTATCAAATTCAGGATTAGAGACCACTTTCATCTTTTCTCTGTCATCTTCAAGTACAATTTCTTTTTCAATAAGAGCTAGTGGAGACATTAGGGCTCCATTGAGATATCCCATCAGTTTTAGCCCATTCAAGAGTAGAACTTGGATTTTGATATTATGAAACTGGGAAGTACAAATAATAGAAACCATATGTGGAAGGTGAGAAAGAGAAACTTGTAGATAAGGAAGCCATACTTGATATTGGCGCTGAAAAGAGAATGATAGGGTCTGAATTTAAGGATGGAAAGAGGTAAGATTTCAAGTTTGGAATGAGAACAAATAAATAATTTGAAATACGAATAAAAAAAAAGAGTTAGGGATATTGATCTAATAATATAAGAGAGATCGAGATGAAGAGAGTCAGGGATTTTCAGATATGAGATTTTCAGATATGATATAAGAGACTGAGATAAAGAAGGGAGAGTTAGGGATATCAGATCTAAGATTTTCAGATCCAATATTAGAGAGATCAAGATGAAGATGAGATTTTGGGATTTTCAAAGCTGAAATTTTCAGATCCAATGTAAGAGAGAAGATGTTGTGGAATGAACCAGAATCAATATTAGCTTCTTCTTCTTTTTTAAGAGAGAATCAAAATTAGGGTTTTTAAAGAAAGTAAAGTTAGAGATCAGGAATGAACAGTTAGAGATCAGGAATGAACAAGAATCCAGAAAGAAGAATAGGTTGAGAATTGATGAGAAATAGGGTTTGAGAAGACAGATAGGGTTTGAGGAGAGAAGAATTATGGTTTGAATGAAAAGGAAAAAAATGTTATTGGGGTTTGACTTGACATTTCAATCTTAGCTACTTGGATCAATCTCCAACCTTGAGCTTAGATACCATGAAAATAATTCAATGATAAAGAAGGGAAAGCACAAGACATGTTTGCCCATGTAAACTACTTATCCCTAATAGGCCAAGATACACCCATCATTTCTAACCATATTCTTGAATCCCCGATGTTACATCAGCTCAAACCTGAATACGGATAGGCCTCTTCTACCTGGTTGGGTACCAGCAGAACAATGGTCCTGAACTGGCTTAGGTAGCCTTTTTGATTGATGCCAAAATATGACTCTCCCAATCCCCCAAGACAACTGATCTATCAATCCTTGTAACTAACAGGCGAGTCCCATTATTGGACTATAAACCTAGAATATAAACCCCCCACCCCCTCCCCATTCTTTCCATATTTTTCCTCAGGACTAATAGCCTCTAGGTTGAAAATCAACTTCCACTGTCACTCAGTCAAATTTGTAGTTTTCTATTAGATGTTTTTGCCCCCCCTGGGGTGTGCTATTTGTGTAATTGATTTATTAATAAGTTACTCTTTCTGTGCCCAGAAAGAATAACGAAGAGAACAGCTGTTCCCAAATATTCATGACTTAAAATTCAGAGTTTTAGCATAAAAATGAATAAAACAGTTCCATAGCTGCAAAAATATTTCAAGCTGTGACTAATTCAAAACCGCATTCAGAAAAATAACATAATCTAGACAAGGCAACCCACAAATGGCAATGTCAAGTCATAACAGTGTGATATGAGAAGCATTAATAAAGGCTAACAATCACAGGAAGGAAATGATGAAAAGTAAGTCCTAACAAGCTAGTCCCAAAGTGTATTTCTGGCATTTGCAAAAGTCAGGCACGATTTTCACCTTAAATATATTTTGGTTTCTAATGATAATATCACTATAGACCTAATAAAAGATCTATTTGCAATTTATAAGCATGGAATAGACAAACAAAATAAAGAATTCGGTCATCTGCAAACAAGACAAGTACCTTTGGAGGTTCCAGCAACTGCGTCCTCAACTTTGCAATTTTTGCTTTGAGTTGTCCCAGATGATACTCTACCAACATAATGATGGATGTTAGTCAATAGACTGAATGATACATCACTAAATGGCTGATAGAAAAATTAAGTGTATAAAGTAGAGCAAAACACAAATTTTCTCTTAATGCAACTAAAGCATGAGATGAATACATGAATGTTGAGATATTGCTACGTTTTTGGCAAACTTTGTTAAGCATGGTGAAAAGGAAGAAACAAGCAATAAGAACAGCATAAATGAAAACAGAAGTCCATGGGCAATATTAAATCTGACAGATATGACAGTTTAAGACAGTTATAATCCTAAAAAGGCAACAAGATCATTGAAGCAAAACAAGAAGAATATAGCAAAGAGCTTAGAATACTACGGAGTAGCCAAAGAGGAAGGTTAATGTATATGAACTAGGGCTGCCAAATTCAAATAAGGGAGAAACTGAGGTAAAACCTGAAAGTAGCTTGCAACAAACACTCATTCGACTATCATAACATAAATTCCAAGCAATTAGATAACCAGTCATAAAAGTATAAAGTGATACATAATCTGCCCAAAAGCATTATAATCTGGGACATCCGTAAGTAAGAATGGAATCTGTGGGTCTGAGAGGTAAATTCCATTCATATGTTTGACATTGCTAAACTACCTAAGTTCTAGCGACCAAATAATAATAATAGAGTGAGTTCTTCCCTCCTCTAATCCATATGAACTACTACCATAATATCACATATTTAACAACCATTAATTGATGTCTAATTCTCAGAATATGGTTGGTCAGACAGTCCAAAGGAATCGCTGTGGTTATGATTGCTAAGTTGTGACGTGAAGCCTGAAAGGAGGGGAACAAGCTGAAACTGATTAAAATGTCGACCTGGAAATCATCATAAGGTTGTTCAGAAGGTCCACTATGGATGAAGTACAGGTGATTGACTAATACCGACCTTGACCAAATGTCTTCAAGGATCTGATTCCAGATACATGTTTGCAGACAGTCCTCCCACAATTGCTTTGAATCTCAAATTTGTTGAGAACAGAAGGAAATCCATATCCCGCAGAATCCACAGGTGTGATCTTCATGTATGAGAGGAATCATCAAATGCCATAAGTCGGCTTGGCTCTAAATACTCAAGTATAATTGAGGGTACAGATTTTATTATGGGCTTCTCCGTACAAGTTATCTTGGAAAGGATTTTGCATGTTGTTATTCAATAGCTTAAAGGAGAGATCATCCAACTCCTCAAACCGTAAATAATAAAATTAACATTTTCTGTCAATAAGCCCAATTCCCAAAAAGTATCTTCTCTTTTGAGCTATCAAATAATAACAATCAAGTAATGGGTATACAAACTTCTATCGAAAATCAAAAATTCCAAATGAATTGTTGGCAATAGACATACAGTAGGTAATATGAAGCGATTGTACAATGACAAGAATCAGTATGAATAAGTTATGACAAAAAATTAGTAATAAGTGCTATTCGAGCACATACATGCAACTCAATAGTTTTAGAAAATTTGCAAATCTTACACCTTGGATGCATGCCCCACATGTGCATGTGTGAAATCTTGCAAATTTTTACACCTTCACAAATGATATTTACACCTCTTTCTTTGATTAAAAATATCATCTAGATATGCATCAGCAAAATAGATTTTACACCTGTCATTTAACAAGAATGTAGAAAAAGGAAAGTGGAGATAAATTCTTTTTGATGAATGGACTTAATGATGTGAGTGAAGGTTTACAAATGCTACATGTGGTCTATAAAAATGGGTTAGCACAATACGCACGAAAATCGTGTAGCCAAAAAGAACAAGGTCTTCCCCCTGAAGCCCCAAAGCTCTTCCATTTTCCCAGCCAAACCAAAGAAGCCTCTAGAGCAAAGCTGATAACACTGGTGCCAATACATGAACTCAGAGAAGCCACTCATAATTGCAGTGATGCAGCCCCCACATTGTTTCATAAGATAGGACCATCTGGTCACATTGAACTCACCACCCATCCACCAGAAACCTAAGCCCCACCTTCACCCCATCCCAAGCAGCAGGGAAGGGGATTGAAGGTTTGGAATTGGTCAAGTTCCGCCCAAAACTGGACCTTGAAGTTTGGTCTGTTTGAACCTTAGATCATTGTGGGCTTCCAAGGACAATGTTAGATACAAGAAAGTAATTGTAAGACAGAAAAGTCTGACGAGTCCTGCATACTCCAGATTCCTCTAAATGCTGTCAAGCTGGGAGTCCCGGATGTAAGGCCTCCTATCCCAAATGGACCAAATTCAGGCTAGGGTTAAGGAATCTAGTTTAATTTAAGAAATGACCAAGATTTTGCCCTATCCCAAGTGGATCAAATTCAGGCTAGGGTTAAGGAAGCTAGTTTAATTTAAGAAATGACCAAGATTTTAGGAATCTAGTTTAATTTAAGAAATGACTAAGATTTTAGGAAGAAGTTTAATGGTAAAGATTCAAATGAATTTCTCCTTTGCAAAGTCATCCAAACCCCAGATGTTCCATGCAATAACTTTCATTTGGAAAAACATGGTCCACTTGTTTCAAATATTATTGGGGTGCTAACAACTAAAGGCTAAAGAAAGCCATTCAGCATATCCTTTTAGTTGGGACCACGGAACACTAGTTGCAAGAACCTTATATCTTGGCAGCAGCATCCATGCTCCAACAAACAAAGCACCCTTGGGAATTAATTATCAATTCCTAATAGAAACTTACCTCTGAATCTTCCGACATCTTGTTCCATAGACAATTATTAGGCACCTTTAGCAACTAATAATGGATGAATACTATGCCGCGGAAGGCTATGGCCCTAGCCAAAGTCTAACAGTGATAGTATCCCGCATATGAACATGAAATGACAACAACTAACTGTACACCTTTTTAACAATAATGTTCATGTTCCACCATGTATCATTTGATGAATCAAGGATGGATTCCATCACGTAGTTATGTATTCCATCGAATCACAAAAATAAGAATTTTGTGGAAATCACATGATGCTATAAAGAGCACAAATTTCCTAATGATTAAAAACACAAAGTTGAATGACTTTTGGACAATGGAATCAATGATTTTTCCAATCCACTGCTCAGTTTCATTGTGTTCGATCCCAATTTGTATTTTAATATTTTTTTCTTCACTCAATTATATATATTACTGATGTTTTACATGTACTCTCAAGCCCAAGTTACCATGGCCTATGGGAGAGTTTTCTGCTTAGCTGTCTAGTTGATGACAGGAAAATTTTCTAGTACAGTATTATTCCACTATATTAACTCCGCCATGGCCGGTCCCAAGCCGATCATGTTGGTCCCGTGCCGTGATAAAGGACTATGGTTGTGTTAGGTAGGGCAGCCAGCACAAAACTTTACCACATCTTTTCATGAAACCTAAACCTACAGAATAAGATTTGTATAGCCGATCGCAAATAGTTGGGATAAAGCTAGAATGATGATGATGATGATTATTCCACTAGATTGAAGTACAAGCATCAGTTACAGCAACCATTAGTTTAATTAATATAAAATTATATCTGCAAGACAACCACAAAACATGGAGGGAGATAATGACAACATGGCAAAGAGCATGTAAAAAACAAAGAGGGATGCCGGGGAGAACCTGTGGCTTTGTTCTTTTGTGTCCGTGCCATTTCGGCTTCTATTTCCTTAATCTTCTCAATGATACCCATCTTTCTTGAGTTTTCCTTCTGGAAAAAGGAAAAATAAAAAAGTTAAAATAAAATTGATTTATTCTTACTTGCGAAAACAAAGAGACAGGGTGAATGGACTACCGATAGTTCAAGTAAAATAAACCGGCAATTAACTTCTCACAGTTGCTGGGTTGTTTGCTGAGTGAAAAGGATATACAAATCCAAAGTAACTGTGCTATTCAGAGTATATATAAAACTGCAGCAGATGAAAATTGATAATAAACATAAGAAACTGAATTTTATCTTCAGAGGAAAATCAAGAAAGACATTTTTTCCCTGCCAGTACTATATTCATAAGACTCAAAAATTCTCTTGTACCAAGACCATCACACAAACTCAGATGATTCCTAACTACACACAGAAATTCAATTTATACAAGGTCATAATAACTGGAGTATAACTGAGTGGAGAGGCTATTATTTGCAAATGCTAGTTGTACCCTTAGGAACAATAAATATAAACCCAAAATTAAAATGTTATTCTCAATGGTCATTTATATCATAGAGAACAAAACACAAAATTTGACAATGAACATAAACGACTGAGTCATACCTTTGTCAAGTAAAAAATAACATCAACCAAAAAACCTATAGAAATAATTACTCAAAGAATATGAGAGGTTGTATGTAGTTACATAACGAAGTGAAAAAATTAAAAGCAAGGTTTCTTGTTAGCAAAGAAAATCAACGTTAAATAGTCTAGTGCATTCTTCAAATATAAAAACAAGCTCATAAGAAAATTAAAAAAATACTATATATATATATATATATATATATACGAGGAAAAATTATGAATTAGGGAAAACTACTCAATAATTATGGACTAGGGAAAACTACTCAATAATTATGGACTAGGGAAAACTACTCAATATATACTTTTGTGACTTTGTTGATTATCAAGGAAAAACATGTGCATCATGTTATACATCTGACACACATTAGATATATTCAATTTGCATAATAGTTGTTGCGCTGCTTGAATTGGTACACATGGTAGAAGGTCAGATACAGGCAGTAAGAAAGCATATAAAGCCATTGTCACGAAGATGTCAGATCATGTGTGATAAAAAGAGTAAGGGGTAGGGTGAAATGTTGAAATGTCAAATTAAAAGTATTTAGAGGCATTGGTGCATTGGAGTGGTTTCTTTACCTCCCCATGGATCAAGTGTTCTGCCATAAGATCTGGAGTAAGGCTATTCTCCCCACTAATAAATGTTTTCTGTCAGATTAAATGTACTTAGAGGCATGGGTGTATTGGAGTGGTTTCTTTACCTCCCCATGGATCAAGTGTTCTGCCATAAGATCTGGAGTGTGGCTATTCTCCCCATTAATAAATGGTTTCCATTAAGTAGGCAGTTCATAACCCGCGATGTGTTTTCAGGGCAGTATGAGATTAAAGGGTAGCTACCTTTGTTTGCTATAGGTTTTCTTTGTACAGTTGAAACTGTGAAACTATAAAACACTACATGAGTCGGAAAACAGGACCCTGTGAACCTAGCCAATTGCACTGTATGCTGCATTGTTTCCAATGCAAATGAGATTATACAACATCAAAACTTTCTTTTAATTGTTATAAATAACACCAAACATTATTTATCACAGCATTCAAGTGGCAGTCATATTTTACATTTGAAACTCGAAACTTAGTAGGCACCAAGTTCGTTTCATTGGGAGTGAAATGGAGGAAATCGTGTACCAATTGGCAGGACAACCTTTGTGTCAATCATGAATTCCTCTACCTATTAATCGATCACAAAATAAAAGGCGAAAATTTGATGCTGCGACAATTGAAACAACACAGAAGCATTAACAAATTCGAAAAGGAGAATATAAGAGCAAGAATGAAACGTGAAATTATAATACAGAATCATGTTTGTCGACGGAGTCTTGCAACCATGAAAGGAGTTAAAAGAGTTCCTATACTGTGGAAACTTATCTGATAGAATGAAATCAGTTCGCGAAATAGAAAAACTAGGAGAGAGAATAAATGGAAGGAAAGGGAAGACAAACCAGTCAGGAGCTGTTACCGCCTCAAATATTGTGGCAATCTCAATTTGCCAAATCTCTCTATCTAATTCCTAATGCAACCCAAATATCTCTCTCTCTCTCTCTCTCTCTCTCAAATTCCTAATGCAACCCGAATCTCTCTCTCTCTCTCTCTAACCCAAAATCGGCTTCCCACAGAGAACTGAATAACACTGAAGTGAATTGCATTGCACGAATGGGTGTTTTTACGATGGTCTGGTATTTTAATGGACAGAAATTCTATGCTAGTACTAAGGACTCTGGAAAGTCATGGTCCTTGACTCATCACCGTCCAAAATCATTATAGATGGTGATGAAGTGTCAGGCAGACCAGATTATGATAGGCCCACATTCTCTCCATCACCATCTCCACTTCAAAATGGCAGTATCTATCCTAAGTAAGGTTTATTGTGCTATTTCCTTGTAAGGGTAAAACAGGATAGGAGTAGGCTGGGCATGGGGTCCGACCTAGGGCAGTGGACCTGCTCAAACCTAGCTCTAGCCTAGCCCTAGTCCCTATAGGGCCTGCCCAAGCCCAGGCCAGCCCAACCCTGATTAAGCCAAAGAGGCCTAGGCCCAAGGCCAGGCCCAGGCCCATCCCTAGCCTTATTAGGACCTGGCATGATTAGGTTGGGTTGGGCCGGGTGAGGCCAAATAAAACATTAAAAAAATAAAAGGAAAATAAATAAATAAAAAGGTTGAGCCCGGCCGGCCCAGGATGGACCAAGCCAAATAGAAAAAATAGAAAGAAAAAAATAAAGAAAGGGAGGGCCCAAGACTGGATGGGCTTTTCCCCATGGTGTGTGGTTGCTTGGGCCTGGCCCGACCCTCATACTACATTTCATGGCCAGGCCCTAATTTTTTAGGGTCCAGCTAATCGGGATGGGCCAGGCCATCCGGACCATTGCCACCCCTACATGGTAAAGATTGGAATGCCCTACGTGTGAAGATAAACGTTATAAGGAAGAATTTTAGGTGCCCACAGGTCCCCAAGACACCCTAGAATCGATGCACCCTCTTTGACAACGGGAAGCTTCTAGTTTTCTAGAACCTGGAATTTCATAATCCCTATGGAGCTGGATGATCTAAAGCCTTGTACTCGAAAATATTGTGTTTGGTAACCTATCTAGAATTTAGAGGAACCTGGCCATTTTATAGAAATGTTATGATCACTTTGTATTATTGATTATATTTTTTTAAAAAAAAGAAACCTACGCAGCAGCATGAGTGTTAAATAAAAGACCGTACACCTTTTTTTAAGGGAAGTTATTACAAATATACTTTAATTTTTATCTATTTAGAAAAAAAAAAGTTTATTTTTCATAAACCTCGCCCACACCCTTTTTTTTTTTCCTTATGCGACATTTTTTTCATTGTACAACATTTTTTTCTTTATACAACATTTTAAGTACTGTAAAAGCTAACTCATGTTTCTACCATATTTTAAGTGCCGTAAAAACTAACCCATGTAATATGCATTTTAAGTACCGTAAAAACTAACCCATGTAATATGCATTTTAAGTAACGTAAAAACTAATCCACTTTTAAGTGCCGTAAAAACTAACCCATGTAATATGGCATTTTAAGTAAAAACTAACTCATCTGATACAGTACCGTAAAAACTAACACAAGTTATACGGCACTCAAAAATATCATAAACTCTTTTTTTCTGTTTATATTCATCCATTTCATCTCTCTAATTCTTTTTATGTTTATCTCTTATTTCTCTCTCTAATTCTTATTAATATTTATTTATTCTTTCTCTATATAATTCTTTTTAATATTTATTTATTCTTTCTTTCTTTAATTCTTTTTTATCTCTTATTTCTCACCAAGGATATGTTTGACACATGGAGTTTTTGGGAGTGAAAGGGACTAAAACTGCTCTTCCATTGTTATAGATGACTGTTCTTCCAAAAATGAACTCATTTTAACACTAAAAAAAAAGCTACATGGAAAGTCACATTTCCATTTGAAAGCTTTCACACGGTAATATCAAATATGGAAGTGAGACATTTAACTCCCACTTTCAGAAACTTCTACTTATCAAATACGTCCTAAATCTTATCTCTCTCTAACTCTCTTTCTCTCTCCAAAGATATTTGTATAACAACCTATGAGTACATTACCATCCCCTATAAAAACTCCCTTCAATCCCATCCCCTATGAAAATTTAGATAGAGTTAGATTTGTATCGTGTTGGAATCGTGTTTGTTGGGTTGATGAAGTAAGTAGAGAGAGAATGAAGAGAAATATTAAAAAGAATTAGAGAGAGAAACAAGAGATAAACATAAAAAAATAGAAAGATGAAAGAGATAACTATGAACAGAAAAAAGGGTTTACGGCATTTTGAGTGGCCTATAACGTGGGTTGGTAACATGGGTTAGTTTTTACGGTAATTAAAATGGCGTATAACATGGATTAGTTTTTACGGTAATTAAAGGTACTTGGCTTAACGGTAATACAACTACCGTTAAGGTTATTTTGGTAAAAAAAAAAAACTCAAAATTCAAGAAAAAAAACAAGAAAAAGTGTGGGTGAGGTTTATAAAAGTTGAGAGTTTTTTTTTCTAAATAGATAAAAATTAAGATATATTAGTGATAATTTTTTTTTTTAAAACAAGCAGGCACCCATGAGAGTATTAAAGTATAAAACGAAGTCAGCTATAGTAATTTAGTGATAAATAAGCAGGCAAAGGTACCACATCTTATTAGCCTCAATAATTCACATAATGCTAGCATATAAACCCCTAGGTAAGCATCATTAAATTTGAACAGATTATAGCTCTTGATCTTTACAATTTCTATCTTGACCTCTTTATGATACAAAGAAAAATACATGAAATACAAAACCAGAAAACCTTTCAAGATTACAAAAATCAACTACTCGCACACAAATTACATACCAACCACTACAATATAAAGGACCCACAATATTTACCCAAAAAATTAAAAAGGACCCACAAATAAATCACCAATAGATGTAGAAAATTACTGAAAAATTTAAGAAATCCAAAGAAATAACAAGAACATAAAAGTTGCAATTAACAACAAAAATTATGGAAATGTTTTCTGAAATTTTTGAACAAAAAGGTTAAGATAATAATAAAAGCACCAAATCGATGCTAAATATTCCTCAATAAATGGAACATAGGTTAGAGAGAGAAGCAGAGAGCTCGACTAGTTTGCAAGCGAGAAAATATGCAGATGTAATTGTTTTCTTATGAAAATAGATTTTGAATTCATAAACACTTGGACCACGAGAAATCTCTCTTCAGAACAGAGATTATGCTAGGCAAGCCACTTTCCTATGTTTGTTTTGTCATAAAGTGGCATACAAGAAAATACAAACATTCTCATGGCAATGCAAATTGGTGGCGTTTTACAGGAAAGTGGCTTTCATGAAATGCATGTATGAAGCTGATTTCTTGAAAACTTGTATTTGGATATGAGATTTCCATGAACTAAACATCTCAGACTCTATTCGAGGTTAGGAGGTTATTATTCGTAACAATCAAGTTTGGGCTCCTAGAATTACATTTAGACATAGTTTTAATCAAACGAGTGAATGGGTGATATGAAACCAAACTAGTCAAGGCGATATGATCCATAGGAACATATATCTTATAAACAAGAAAACAAAAGGATAAATTTGACAAAAAGCCAAAATAACATTAGAAGAAGTTCAGGATATAAAACACATGAAATATATACTTCAAAAGTGGAAGAATAATAGAAATAAGAGATACTTTAAAATAATAGGCAACATGAGGTCTTATGTTTGTAATTTCTTGCACATCAACTATGAAATAATCAATGTCGATGAATCATGAAATAATTAATGCAAGATGAACAATGGATAATCATGTGCAAGAAAGCTCTAGAAGAATAGATGCATAGGAAAATGTACGTGGATTGTACACAATGAGACCATTTACTTTTGGTATAAGGAAGCTACAATTTACTTATAACCATCCAATGTGAAATTTGATAGCTTGCATGTACCACAAAGTTCGAGAAAATTTTTTTTGAAGTTTGAGCGTGGTCAATGGAATAAATACATGCATCTAAATTCACATCCAATGGTCAAGATTAATTGTGATGACCATATACCAAAGGTAAATAGTCTCATTGTATACTTTCCCAAATATAAAACATGAATAAATAACTATTACGGTAAAAGAGGTGACATACTTTATTTCCCAAATATGGCTCGCCAAGAGCGTAGTTGCTGGCTCATCGGCCGGACTTTGGTGACCCACTAATGAGTCTCTGCTTGGACTGTGGGTCATGGGAAACACTGGGTTGGTCTGATAAAGCTAGTGTGATCTGTAGTCCA
>NW_006499912.1:724075-739780 GCF_000471905.2 Amborella trichopoda | reverse complement strand
AGAGAGAGAGAGAGAGAGAGAGAGAGATGCAAAGGTGGGGGACTCAATTTGTCCCACATCGAAAAGCAATGAAGGTTTTGCCTATATAAAATACTCAGCAACAACCATTTGTATGTGCTTAAAAGCACGTGCGGCGGCTTAGAATGAGATGGTGGGCCATGCGATTGCCGAGAGATTGGCCTCTACACCCTTGATTTTTGAAAAAAAAAATTTAGAAGTTCACTTAGCAAAAGAATCATATCACCGATTTTTTAAACATCTATTGTGTATATATCTGGAATAGTGGGTGCAATTTTGTTATATTATCATTATATGTAGATGATATTTTGCTAGTTGATAATAATATTGGCATGTTAACGATACCAAATCATGGCAAAGTTTCAATTTTAAGATGAAAGATATGGGAGAAGCCTGATATGTATTAGGATAGTAAGAGATAGAAGTTCGAGGCTTTATGTTTATCTTAAGAAAATTATTTATAACGTATTTTAAAGAGATTTAAGATGGAAAATTGTAAACCCATCTATACAACCGTTTGTAAAGGCTTGAAATTTTCAAAAAAAATATATACACTAAATGATAGTGACGATGCTGAAATGGAAATAATTCCATATGCTCAAGTTGTAGGATGTTTAAATTATATCGTGTTGTATACAAGACCTAATTTGAGTAATGCATATGGTATTGTGAGTAGATTTTAGAGTAATCTTAGGATGACTCATTAGCAAGCCGTAAAATGGATACTTAGGTATATTCAGAAAACTAAAAACTACAAATTGTGCTTCTAAGAAGATAATTTAGATATTACTGAGTACTTTGATGCAGACTATGCAGGAGACCTAGATGATAGAAAATCAACCTCTGGACTTGTGTTCCTCTTTGGAAGTTGATATGTTTTTTGGTCTAGTAAGAAACATGGTTGTATAGCTCGGTATACTATGGAAGCCGAGTATATTGCTCGTAGCATTGCTACAACTTATATCGTCTGGATTGAACGCTTCATAAATGATTTGAAGTT
This sequence comes from Amborella trichopoda, assembly GCF_000471905.2. Next base: position 738,762 of record NW_006499912.1, on the reverse strand, counting down.
AGATACAGTAGACGGACTTGTCAAAACACGTAACTTTGTCATAGGGCCTTTGATGTCTTAGTCATGAGAGAAAAAGCCGCATTAGTTTGAAAAACCTCATTACACGACTTTGGATATTTTTTGTGTCATGAAATGCATAACCGCACAAGCATGAAAAGCCTCATGATAATGATATACTCATCAATATTAAACCCATTAAGTGGTATAGACTTTATGATATTTCAATATATGGTCCTTATGGCCAAGTGGGAGATGTTGGTATGTATGAGTGGCTATGGGGCTTCGCATGCGTCATATTTTATCTCTTAATATAATTAATATGTATCCTAAAAAAATACTATATAGTGTTTTTATCATCAAAAGGCTTTTTAGAGAAAGAAAAGACTTTTTTTTAATAGATAGTAAATAATTACCCATTTCCTAGTCATCTTGTCAGAGATTCTAGGAAGGAAAGCCGAATGTTGAAAAACAACCTCCTCCCATCCCTTTACAATTTAGGATTTCATGGCTATGAAGAAGTACACAGATAAAAACATAGAATTCTCAATACTTTTGGAAAGCTCTGCTCTTTGCGACTTACATTCAAACGACATGGCCTTCAATACCTGAGATTTTGGAGAGGTACCTCCTCCCATCAAAAGTTCAATAGTATAGACATTCTAATTTAGCTAAAGGAATTTATAAAAGACCGAACCCTAGGATCTAAGCTAGTAATAGCCTTTAACCAGTTATCTTAAATCAAGTTTAACCTAATGGACTCTATAAAACACCCCCATGGACTGATCCAACAATTACAAACCTTGAAATTCCCTTAGAATTCATGCACTGTAACCTTCAAAAGTCATCCAAATTAGGTCAAATTTAAAGACATTATAATATTTTAAGAAGTATGAGAATTACTCACTTTTGATGTACAATTTAAAAGTTACGGCCCAAAGAAATTTGTCTTTCCAAAATATGAGGCACTCCTCTCTAAAACACATATTTGCATCATGCATACTGTTTGTGCATTGCAATGCTCCTTTTGACCTCATTTCTTTAGAAGACTCAGAATTCATATTGCAAGCCACGTCAAAGATAACCTTTTTTTTTTTCTTTTCAAAATATGCAAATTAAAGTCTAAGATCCCATAGAAGGTGAGATATAAGTGTTAGAAATCACAAATTTCAATTTTTTTCTATTGAGAGTAGTCATCCATTGATTTTTAGGTGAGTTCCCAAAATTTCATGTTGAAAAAAATCCTCCCAAGAGAGTAGAAATCAACTTTGCTAGAGAGAGTACAACAAAGTGCTCAAGAATAAATGAACCTTCATATGATGAGTTCACCAAAAAAACTGAATATCACCCGTAATTTATAATAATCTTTTAATAACATTATACAAAAGAACTGCATTTTAATCAGAGTTTCCACTTTGGGGTTGCTAAGCACTAAAATAAAGCATTGGGCACCGGGCAGAGAGAAAAAAAAGCCCATTAGGTGATGGACTCGGCTCATAGCCAGACGGCGACGAGACAACTGTGGAAGAGAGATAACGGGCGTGATCAAGAGTCCAAGAGAGAGAGTCAGGCGTCGACCTTGTCACATTTTAGAAAGAGATATGGAGACGATTGGGTAAGGGTGGCAATGGACCCGACCAGACTCGAGACTCAATATTTGATTTAGATATGAGTTCAAAATTTGGATTCGAATACCATTCGGATTTGTGTTTGGGTCCCGCTAAACCTGACCCGTATCCATGGTTATAAGATATATGGTGGCAATCATGAGTCTTTAGACACACGTTAGCCGTTTATATTGTCGACTATATTTATAGCATTATTAAAAATAAAAAAAGAAGCTTATAGTCATAAAATATATGGGTAATTATTAGAAATATATATTAGTTTTTGACAAATTAGAAAAGAACCCTCAATCGTCCACAATTTTTTTTTCAGTTTTGGCATTTAAATTACTTAGAGTTATCACGGCATTTAAAATGTCATATAAAATGTGGTAGTCATTACGGTACTTAAAGTACGGTAATGCTAGGGCTTCACAATAATATTATGACTACTGTAAATGTTATTTTGATAAAAAAAATTGTCAAAAAATAGTGTGAATGAGATTTATGAAAGTTAAAATTTTTTTTTGTATCAAGTGAAACTAAATGTATATTTTTGATAATTTTTCTAGAATTATACGACGGTAAAACATTAGCAAAAGAAAAAAAAAATTTATAAACGTAGGATGGCAATGGATCCGACCAAATCCAAGAGCCGACGGGTCTGAATATGAATCGATATTTTGGACCTGAAAACTATTCGGATCCAAGTCCAGCCGGACCCAGATCCGTTGCAACCCTGGACCAAAAAGCTCGTCGGAGGATGGAGCTATTAATGGGTTTTAGAGAGAGAGGAACAAGGGAAAGGAGGCTGATCGAAAGCTGCACACAGGAAAACTCCAATCGAGTGCACCATGAGTTAGAGAGAGACCGTTAATGTACAGCCTGCCTTTCGCATTGTCCAATCCAAAAGCTAGAGAGAGAAAAGAGGCGCCAATCGCGTAAAGCAGGTGATGACTCAGAGAGAGAAATGAGCAGCGAAATGACCTAGAGAAAGAGAGAGATGGATTTCCTCCATTCATTCACCATGCTCCTCACTCTCTCGCCCTAAAACTTTCATCACCCACGATCACAGAAGAGAGAGAAAAGGAGGGATTTGTAGAGAGAAGATGGCTGGAAGGGAGAGGGTGAGAGAGCGGCTCAGGCTGCTACAGGAGGGCCTGGTTTTCGCATGGCAGGCTAAAGATGAAGAAGAAGAGGAGGACGACGACGAGAGGAGGATAGAGATTGATGGTGAATTGGGGGCCCTTTTGCAGGAGCTCTCTCACCTGCAATCTCGCATGGCGGTTCTCATGGAAAAGATCGGTACCCTCCCGCTTGAGATCATCAGAGACATGCGCGAGGAGGTCCTTGAAGTCACTGATCAGCTCCGCACCCTCAATAGATCCCATGCTCGCTAACTCGTTGCAATTGGTTTGATCCCTCCCCCTCTTCTTCTCTCTCCAGAATACCCCCTTTCTCTCTCTTTCTCTCTTTTTCTTCCCCTTTTTCTTCTGGTGTCCTGTAAAATTGGGATGCCTGGATCTTTGGTTGCTCTGCTTTTCATTCTGGAGGGGCGCGATCAGGTTTTCTTCACGGTTTTTACTGGAATTATGGGGTCGTTTGTCATGTGATTTAAGGACTTCGTTGTGAGGTGAATTGCTGTATTTGCCTGTAGATATACCCGCTTTCTGATCCCTTTTCTTTTCCTTTTTATTTACCTTGCAGTCGTGGAAGTGTACGTTTGCTCGTAAAATTTTCTCATTCCTTTGAAAGCACAGAGGTCATGGTTGGACATAAACATCTAAAATAAACTTTTTTTTTTTGTGTGTAAGAATAATCTTTCATCTTGGTGTTACCATAATTGTTTTGGCTAGATTTTCTCTAGTCAAAGAGTTTTTTTGTTCAAGAGGAAAGGTCTTGCTTTATTGGGATGTTTAGGGCTTTGAGCTTCATTCTGTTAATAGAAGGACAAATTAAATTTCTGCTTTGGATGTAATGTATTTTTATTTGGTAGTTATCCAATGTTGGATGTAATTTGACATGGATATCTTTTGATAATTTATAATTTGAGATTGATGGTCTGATAATCCGACAAGTTATAATGTATTCGTGTTTGTTTCATATTTTTTCCCCCTCATTTGTGATTGTTATTTGGTGTATTAAACATTTAATTGATGGGAATAATAAAGTTTTTATAGAAAACACAGATATTGTTGCCCTATATAACTTAATTTTCATATCTTCTCCTTGCTGCAATGGAGATTTCAGAGTATTGCTTTGGATAATTAAAGAAAAAAGAAATGAAAAAAAAAATGCTTGTAATGCTGCATATAACTTAAGGGATTGTATAGAATGAGACCATTTACGTTTGGTACAGGAGGTAACAATTACTTACAGCCATCTGATGTCAAATTTGATAGCTTGGGTGTGTCACATTTTGAAAAATTTATTTTGAGCTTTGAACTTGGTCAATGAAATAAATGTAGCCACCCAATTTCACATCCAATGGTCATGATTAATTATGACCACCTTGTACCAAAGGTAAATGGTCTCATTATATACTTTCCCATAACTTAAAAGCTTTATATTTTTTTCGTTTTTATAGTTTTTCACATTAACGAGTGGATTCATGCGAGTAATTGGGGAAATGCTGTATTTGCGTGAACAATCAGAAGAGAAACAACAAAAAAATTGGGGAAAAATGCATAGACATAAGCTTGATACAGTGACAAAGAGAAGTGGGAGAATAGTTAAAATGACCCAAAAAATATTGGGAACATCTTGAACATTTTCAGACCAACCTCACTTCAATGTAAAAAGTCATCTATCTTTAACTTATAGGAAAAAATAAAGATTTATAAAATTTTGTGTGATTTTACTTAAATGAAGGGCATCATCATCATCCAAGCCTTATCCCATTATTTGGGGTCGGTTACAACAGAAATAGGGTTAATGCATATAATCCAAATGTCCTCTTTTAAACCAGAATATCAATGCTGTTTCAAAATAACTTGTAGTAGCCCAGAATTATTGTAGCATTCATAAGAATGGTTGGTGGCATAGTTTGCTAATAAACAAGGAGGTTTTGTGTAAAAGGAATTGATAGGATCCACGATAATCGACATCAGGAAATGTTCTTTTTCTCATTGTAAAGTACTTAATCTTCATGTTACTACTGTTCAGTGATGGATATAATAGTACAATACTGCGTATGTTGCTGTGTTGAAAATAAATCCTTGGACTGTTCCTCTTTCTCTGTTGAATTGCTTAGTGCTCTTCTGCCACATATTTTGGTTTTGTTTAGGTAGTAGCTAACTAGCCACCAAATTTAGAGGGGCCTGAGCTAGAGTGCGTGGTAGTTCTACACTTGTTGTTAAGATTTGAGAAGTGGACATTAGTTGTTCACAATTTGAGCTGTTCTATGATAGTTTTTAGTGTCACCCAATAAAATATTTTACACTTATTTATCAAAAAAGAAAATAAAATTACACCTGTTCCTGGCTTTAGTGTTAGGGCCCTCATGATACTTCCTTGGGGATTCAGAAGAATTTCCAAATAGAAAACTTCCTTCTTTTCAACTTGTGGTTTTGCTAGTATACCTGTTTCTTAGCTACGTCCAATAGCTAAAACGACCAAAGATGGAGATGTATTGCCCCGTAACAATCAAGAGAAGTATTGCTGCACCAGAGAAATTCAGGTATTACAAGCCATGGACATTCAATTTGAAACCATTTGTTAATTATGATTGCCTTGTTAGTCTTTTCTTAGAAGCATTTGGCTATTTCCTGGATACACAGTGCATTAAATTATCATTGACACACAGGCTATACCTCTGCTGGCTCTTTCCTTTTGGAGATCTCATTACCAATAGAAAAAAGAAACACATTCCTTATCTGTTAGGAGTTAGGAGATATAAGTTGTGAAACTGCAAGTAATGCTGAGTAGTCTTGGACTGGACCTCGTTTCATTTTCACTATTTCAGTTTTTTATAAATAGTTGACAAATTTAATGTGGAAGGGCTTACATTTATTTTGTTGGAGTTTAGCCTATATTATATCTAACATTGTGGAGGAGAGTGCAATTTAATGTTGAAGAGGATTAACTTCCCATATTGGATAGAATGTTTTTTGATCATCTGTAGATGGTGTCCAATGTCCATGTTTGTAATATGATCTAGTTTTTAAAGTGTGAATATTTCATTTCTCCCTTCCATTGTTCTTAGTTGGTCTCTGGTCTTTCTCATAGTTGAGGGAATAAACTTCTCTTGCTGATTTTTCTGTTACTTTTTCTTAGTGGTATTTGGATTTGGTACTAATTCTGTGGAGGTAAATTTGATGGGGAAATCAATAGTGTCAATCGAAGTGTTAAAATCCCGAAATCAATAATGTCAATCAAAGTGTTAAAATCTCATAATACAACATAGAGATGACACTGGAAAAGATAAGGTTAATTGTGTAAGCAGCAGGTGTGTGGCGATCCAAGTATAGATTTCCGAAAAATTTCTTGAACTTCTATTACAAACACCTAGATCCACACATTACATATAACCATCATCATGAAAGGAACAAGGAAAAAAAAGAAGAAGAAAGAACACCAATAAGAGATTGCTGCCACATTCTCAGCAGCCAAACACAAATAAATAACAATATTGAGCAAAAACACAAAAAACTCCAACCACGACAGCCCATTCTATCTCCTTGGATCAATGGCTCATGATAACTAGCTTGGGAAAGTTCTTCTCAAGTCTCCTAGGGAATTGAATGGCTAGGGACAAGAGAATAGAGAAGAAAGAAATCACACCCCTCTTTAGGGTTTCTCTCCTTTCTAGGCTTTTTTCTCTCTTTTCCACATTCCCAGCCCCTTGGCCTTGTTCTATCTTTCACGCCCAGCTGTAACCTCTCATTTTCTTCACAAAACCAATCTCACGTGGCACATACTTTGTGATAGTCTCAAGTGGATATCTTTGGGAGAGTGGTTCAAGGCCTTTATATAATACTAGGTTAATGTTTGATATAAAATTGCCTTATCTTACCGTTAACTCCCTGGAAAAAAAGAACTTGCCTTATCTTAGGAGCTCTGTGTGTTGAGAGAGGCTTTTAATCTTTGCCTTTCATTTGTAGATCACATATGATGATTTAAGAATGAGAATCATGCTATTATCCTTATTTTCTCTTATCCGCACTCTTCCAAATTCAAAAAGAATTCCTTTTCCAATTCAAAAGGGATTTGTACCAAGTTTTCCATTATCTATAGAACTGAATCCTCTCTAAAAGATCAATCATTTCTTTAAAATGATTCCTATCACCTATTTTCTTTTTAAATTTGAACGAAGATTTGAAACGAAGAAAAAAAGGAAGAAAAAAGATAGGATGTCCAAGCCCTTTAAAAATTTATGGCTAATTTTTTTAAAATAAGTAATTACTAGAAATGACTTAGATTTACATGGGACCCATGGTCAGTGGGGCACATGTGATGCATGTGAATTATGTGCATATGCGTGGCACATGTGCCTCAAAGTGTTCTTAACCCATGTTTTTATATTTTTATATTTTTGGAATGGACAAAGATATAGTGCCACAATAGTTCTATGGAGAGGACAAAAACATAAGTCCACATAGATGCTCCTTCCCTTTAAGAGCACAAAAATTATAATTCTGAAGTGCTATTTGTCGAAAGAAAATAGTCACCCTAATCCCTTATTTGCATTATGAACTCTTAGAGTATATTTAAGAAAGCTTGAAAGAATGCAATGGGATAGGGCATCACTATAACTAGGCACTCATGAGTTCTAACCATTCAATCACACCCTGCCTCCCAAACTAACCCAATAAAGCCCATGACCCACTTGCCTCTCTTGCGAGGGCTCGTGTAGGCTAGAAAGTTGCTTGGGATTTCAGGTGCCCCCCAAACGAGAAGTCATGCCTAGACACCACTCAAAAATGTAGGGGTTGTCTCTCACACTCATAGAGGTCACAAGGTCTCCAAAGATGAGATTGTCATGTATGCGTGCTATAAGGTTAGTGTGTCAAGGTTTTGGTTCTTTCCCTCAAAAGCTTCTATCCATTCATGCAGGAGTGTGAATTCCTCCTGGCACACGAACACGGAGCTCACCCTAATTTCAATAAGGATGATGCCTAGACCCTCTTCATTGATGTATTAGGCTGTGCGACCCTCTAGGATCCGTGGTTTTTCCGACTTCTCATCGTAGGTCCAAAATGCAAACCATGGAGAATGTCCTATGGGCACTCTCCCTCTATGCTCTCAGGTCCTCTCGTCCATAAAGCTCATTGCTATGTCATGGACCAATCCATGCCCCGCTTAAATTGGGGATCTTTATCTTCATTAACGGCATGAGTACTCACATTGGTGGCATGAGAGCTAAGGCCTTTAGAAGCCACACAAACCCAACAAATTGGTCTGGAAAAGAAGTGGCTTGAGAAAACAATCTGGGCTTTCTTCAAAGAAGACTATAAAATACATAATATGGAACCCTACCATGGAGAAATTTCCTACCGTTATTGATTTGAGAAAAGGTCCATAACTGGTGTTCTCATGTCCTACTTGAGATGCAATAGCAGTTCGAGTGATAGTTACCAAATTATCCTCACATCTCAATGTTGGATAGCAAATCAAAGTTGTAAATCCTTCTTGTACATTAAGTGTAGTAGCTTTTCTACAAGATCACTGCCGTAGAAAATAATACAAAGAAAACTAAAAAATTAAGACAAACCAAAAACATAATAATATTTAAAGAAATATAATCATAAGTTGTAGAGATGATAAATGCATTGGGACATAAATGATGAGTTATACGAATTCAGATTCTATCATCTAGTGGTTCCTAGCACTGGATGAGTTTCGAAATTTATGGGCATTGACCTTTTTGCAAGATCAGGTTAGTGGAAGAATATTGTCTTTATGAAGCTGGGGAGATTTTTTGTTCTTTTAAACCTAATGGGTTCTTTGGGTCCCTAGATACGCAAATCCTAGATATGCATCAAAACCTCGGTATACAAATTCTAGCATATGCAAAACCTGGTTTTAGCAACAATGCTGTTTGGTTAGGTTCTAGAAAAACCTAATGCATGACAAATCCCCTATTTGGCTCTCCTAAGTTGAAAACCGGGTTTTGGAAATTTGTTGTTAGACCAGTTTAGCCGTTCATTTCATAAGTTGATGATTCCATAGTAATATATGTCCAATAAAAATGATTTCTTGAAAATAAGACATCCATAATATGATAGACAAAATGATATAATAATAATAATAATAATAATAGTAATAATAATAATAGTAATAATAATAATAGTAATAATAATAATAGTAATAATAATAATAGTAATAATAATAATAGTAATAATAATAATAGTAATAATAATAATAGTAATAATAATAATAGTAATAATAATAATAATAATAATAATAATAATGCACATAAATAATTATATAATAATATCAAAGTAAATTAATAAATATCAATAAATAAATATAATAATAATATGAAATATGAATATTGTAAATATGGATTAATATCATTGTTATGAGAAAGAAAAAGGAAAGAGGCGTGCACCCCAACACAAAAGCTGGCTTTCCCAAATGCTTGGATTTGCTCATTCCAACTTTTTTTTTGGAATTCGCAAATGGTGGATATGAGAGGTTTTGAGGATGTGGATGTCCTGGATATGCTCTCCAAAAATGGAGCCAAAAGACCTTAGGCCATCAAATGTGGATATGCAAAAGAAGGATCTGCATATCCCAAAGGACCCATAAAGGAAGCAACCATTTGTTGATTCTCCAGCCAAACATAGGGTTGACAGGCAGTCCCTATCTATAGTTTATTTTTTTTCTTCTTTTGGGTAAATCAGTGGGGAATCTGTAGGGGATTAAGGTGTGTTAACTGTTGACTTTCACCTTTGTTCTTGTAACGTCTTTTCTTTCATTCTCATTGCTTTCCTTTTTCATGTTCTTCTATTATGACCATGTCCTCTTCTGTTGTGCGTCTCTTCCACATTGTAACAGTCTATTTATTGGTAATTAATGGCGCGGTTAAACGAGTAATAACATATCTTATTCACCTCATAGTCAAATTTAGTCACTGGTACTCCCATGAAAGAAAGGGTTGTAGAGCTTATCTTGACTGTAGGGAAGGCTTGCCTCTTTTATTTGACCTCTATTGTCCTTTTCTTTTTATTTGTTTCCCCTCTTCCTCTTGGTTTTTCAGTTTGTGTTTGTCTATTATTTTCATATGTGTGTGTGTTATAGCTTAATGTAAATGTCTTATTTGAAGTGAAAAAGTGAAATTAATATGGGTGCAACTATAAAATAAAAGGGATTTGGAAGCTCCATGGATTCTTGTAATATGGAGCCATTCAATTAAATTTTGCCTGCATATTGAGTAGGTGGTTCATCTAGGGATGGCATCAAGCTTAATTTAAGTAGCACATCAAACAGTAATCTGTCCTCCTCAGATTGAGTAGGTGGTTCATCTGGGGATGGCATCAAGCTGAATTTTAGTAGCACATCAAACAGTAATCTGTCCTCCTTGGCTTTAGATAGACATGATAAAATACATGATGGATAAGCCCTTATGTGCTTTGTGGGGCCCTTGGCACATAAAGATGCCACATGGGCAGAAAGCATGAGTTGCTTAAAGCATGATAAAATGGTCACTAAAAGGTTGTATTAACATGGGTGTCTCTAGGAACTCTGGGATGTCATGGACCTTCAGGGTTTGCTTTGATCCGTTGTAAGCTTTGTCTTCATCTTCATGCAGTTTTATCACTTGTTAAAAGTCAGGTAGTGATGCAATAGTTGTGTTTTTAGTTGGTTTGATGGTTATGGGATATTCCCATCATTTTTCTCGATCTATCCGAGTAAGCATCATCATCTGAGAGTGATTTTTCACTCTTTGTAGATAGGTCATTGGGGTCTAGTAGTCTGAAATGATAGGGCTTTAATTGGTCAGGGAGGATTTACTCCATGAGTTTTATGGCCTTGTTAACCTAGTGGAGATATTTTCCACAAAAGGGGAGGGTTTGGGGAGCTAGGTAAAAGGATACGAGGTTCATGGTCCTTACAAGGTGATTTCAACAGTTTTTTTTTACATTTTAAGGGGATAAGAATGAAAGCCTTGATGTCATGTTGTGGCTCCGTCACCTTGACCACCCAGGCCCCATTCCTTTGATTACAATTATTAGATTCTCATAAATGAAAATTTTGATGGATGAACTGTGCCATCCAGATGGTTGGCACTGTCTTAGGCTATGTTGTCCTTTCCTCTTTTGGGTGGAAAATTTACTTGCTTCGGTTGAGAGGTCAGTATTGGCCTCTAGGAGATGGATTTTTAAGTTCAAATGAATCCTGTTAGATAATGTGTGCTTCCACTACAACCCTACAATGCCTACCATGATTGTGTAGATAAAAAAGATGTGCTAGGGTCCTTTCATTTTCATTTTGATGATTAGGAGTTCTTGGTGTATTGCACATGGTAATTGTGTATCACTTCGATTGTTGAGAAAAAACTCCAAAGGGTGTTCTAGTTTTATATTACAAAGAAAAATCTCGAATATTGTCGTCAAAAGGTTGTTCTAGATTTATATTACGAAGAAAATGGTTGTGTTTATTTCATTTTAAGGATTTAATCAATTTCATGGACTTTTGGTTTTACCTCTTTTTCACCATTTCTCCTTCTAGTTGTTTCATATTTGTTTCTTCCTTCATTTTTGCATTCAGGAAAATTATCTTAATGTCTAGTCCGATTAATTTGAAGTCAAGTTTAGCAAAATTAAATTTCTAAAGGCAGAGGACTTAGCGAGAGGCACAAATTATCCTAGTCTCAGTATCATTCTTGTGATTGTAATCACAATATGCCATGTTTCATTTCCAAATATTCATTATTAAGTCCATTGCTTCTTTCATTTATATAGTTCTATTAATCTTGGTCTTGGGACTTGATACCTAAGCTTCAACACTCTTTTGAGGTTCTGGCTGCTTGATGATAACCTCTAAAATTGGTGTAAATAATTTGGTCTAACTTTGGAGTTTTTCTGGTTCAAAATCATTTGCTACAGTTGTTTTAGGTATGTCACTATTTTCTCGACATTTCATCTATGTTTTTAGTGATTCCTTTGTTTTTATCCAACTCATAATTTTTTCTTTCGAGGTTTGGTCTCTCTATTAACATGTTCTAAGACATTAGCATCTCTGGACTTAGTTAACAATCTAGTGTAAACATACAATGTTCTAGAACCTTGTATCATGAGTTATCCCCAAAATAAGTATTCAGCCTGTGTGGGGTAGACAACTCTTTGCCAATATAAGGTCTTTGCCTAATGAACAGCTCATAAGCTATTTTATTTAGGGACAATGAATGGACAGCATTAGGATATGTGTGTGTGCGCATGCGTGCGTTATGCATTGCCCCTGAAGTCCGTGGACAGATATTTACATGCCTCATCATCCAATGTTCACACTGGTTACATTAGTGTCCTGTAAGCAATATCATTGTGTTGTCCTTGATATTGATTATATAATGATAGATGAGATCATGCTCTTTGTGAAAATGTCCATTTAATGTCATGTTCTATTTTTTTCTTACTGATCTTCTTTTTCGAGTATTTTAAGTGCCTCAGATGTTCCATTGATTAGATGGACAAATCATGTCCTGTATACAGATTTATGAATGGTGAGAAGCAATTCATTTCTTGACATTGGAGGAATCGTGTATGGAATAAATGTTTTGGGAATAGATGGCCTGCGGGTTTTGGAGAGGGTAACTGCTTTGAGGATCTAGCTGTTTCCCCCATATGGTTCGTTAATGGAGACGTAACTGCTTTGAGGATCTAGCTATATCCCATATGGTTTCTTAATGTTTTCTGTAGACAAATAAGGATCACGCCTAGTGTGAAACCTAGGTTTGTACTTGGGGTGTGCCAGCTTTTTATATCCAAATATTCTAATTTATCAGAAATGAGCCCAAATACAAATATCGAGTAACACTGGGGATTTCAAAAAACGAGTTTGTGTATTCCAAACAAAAATACCGAGTAACACTGGGGATTTCAAAAAACGAGTTTGTGTATTCCGAACTTTTTTTTGGAATACGCACATACTCATTTTGAGCTAGTTTGTGGATATATAAATGCAGGTTTTGGACCTATAGTTGCGCCAAACAGCCTCTGACCCACAAAAGTCAGTATATGCAAAATTAGGTTTTGCATATTCAAGGTCCCAAACGATCCATATTCACTTGGGCTTTACCCTGCATACTTATATCTTGTTTCCAAGTAGGTGCCTTTCGTTTCCCTAAAGCTAAAACTTTTGAGTTAAAACAAACAACCCACTGGTTTACATCAGTTGTTTGAGTGGACCAACTTTTGGCACCCATTTAGGATTGAAAAATAGTCTACCTTGGTCTGTTATATTCATCGGCAATGGGCTTTTGCAATCCTGATTGTCAAATAAATCCTGCCAAGCCAAACTGCTAAAAACACCATGCACCTTAGACTTGTGGAGAAGTTGAAATGGGGCCAACAATACCTGACATGATGATCCGACTAAAATTGTTGATAACCATCAAGTCAGATTGTGTATTTCTATGCATAGTAATGCAGCTTTCGGCATTCTTGAGTTACACAAAAAAAAAAAAATGTTATTTGAGTCCCTTAATTAGTTTGTTTAGACCATTCTTTTGGGGTAAATCTAGTTTCTCTAAACCTTGGACAGCAACTTAATGCCATCATCTCTGCATATATTGTTGAAAACACAGTATAATTGAAAGGAAATATATAAAAGGTGCGGTTTGTATAGAGCCGGGGCTTTCAACAATCAAAGTAGAGCACAATTCAAATAGTGTCGATAAATGTGGTTTAAATACTGAAAATCTTTGCGATAGCCTTAAAATATATTTTCATCTTTAATTATAAAATTTAAAGCTTCAAAAATAGAGTAGATCGAGCAGATCTATGAAAACTTGAAAATCTTGAAAATTGACAGTTGAAAAATGTATTACAAGATACATTATTTTCAAAACTTGAAATCCATTCTTTTTCATTTCGATGCATCTTGATGTCGAGATGATCGATTTGAGGATATTTGGGCATCAAAACCATCTCTTCTAGTGAACTTTTTGATGTAGGCTCTAATTTGATTGTTTAGAGCTTTGGCTTTATATAAAATTTTACCATATATAAAATGAGATCATTTACTTTTGGTATAAAAAGATCACAAAAACTCTTGCTCTTCAGATTTCAAATAGGGTGGTTGTAAAAAACATTATTGACTAGACTCAATAGTAAAAAAAAAAAAATCTCAAACTTCTTGGCACACTTCAAGCCATCCAATTTGACTTCCAGTGATTAAAAGTAATTGTGAACTTGTAACACAGATAGACGGTCTCATAGTACACAATTCGTAATTGAAAATGCACTGGACTTTATGTTGGGTGGTTTCAGAGAATAAGCAGAATGAATCACCACCATTTTAGTGTGTATAATGTCATTCCATTACATAATGAATCATTTTTATTTGTTTCACATGACTCTACTAATCTAATGGTCCAAGCCCAATAGTGATGAATGTCCTAGCAAATCATGTGTCTCTGCCTCTTCATGGGTAACTTTACTAGTTTTTCGTTTCCTTGTTTCTGTAATATTCTAGAAAACCTGTCTTTGTTTATACAATGTGGTAGCTCGAGACCACTCGCTTTTCACGGTTCCAGTGATGGGCACCCAAAATATATACGAGAATCCTTTTTTCACTTCGAAGTTCTAGTAGTTATCTTTTATACACCTCAATGATAGCAAATAAATTTTTTTGCTCGAGCTCTCTTAAAACCCTAGATGTTTTGAGTATGGAACTCTTAGAACATCCACATACACACGCGCTCTCACAAAGATAGGCGAGTGATATCATGCAACAATTTTATAGTAATATAATAAAACATTTTTCAAAAATCATGCTATACACAGAAATAGGGAGTGATTTCATGTCCCGGTTCTATGGTAATATAATGAAACAATTTTTCAAAATTTATGCTGAGGCAATTTGGTGGACCACCTTGTATACAACCCCATATATGTGTGTCACATTGTATACAACCCCATA
>NW_006499912.1:706533-723720 GCF_000471905.2 Amborella trichopoda | reverse complement strand
AGGAGGTGTAATCTTGGTGTCGAGAACCTTATGATGGATTGAAAATCTATTTGCCTCCCTAGTTATGAAATTTAAATTTTTTTTAAAATGATACAGATTGAGTATATTTATAAACACGAATATTTAGAAAACTTGTTACAAGACGTACTAGTTTTAGGACTTTAATTTCTTTTTTTGTCTCATATCTACACATATCAAGATCGAGATGATCAATTGGAGGCTTCTTTAACATCAATAACGCTCTATACTTCAATAGTATAAAGTTGCAATTGTATACAAATTTTGTTTGACCCCAACTTTTTAAACATATTGCCTTTTTATTTTGATGAAGAATCACCAAACAAACTATATTTGAAAATGTAAATTAAAAATTGTTTTTAATCCACTTAACATAGGCCATTCGTTTGTTAAGATGCTGAGGTTGGGGCCTTAAAAGTTTTTTTTTCCTTTCCAAATTTTGTACATAGTATTGTTTGCATAAGATGAACAATGTCTAAAAAAAAAAAAATTGATTTTGAGTTCCTAAAGGTCTAGCTCGTAAAATTCATTAAACGGATGATCTAGATTCATTATTGGAAGGGGCTCATTTTTACTATACTTAAGGTGCAAATTGAGTTTTATTTTTATATTTAGAATTGATTGTTGGGATGAAGAGAGTGCTCATTTAAATTTTGGGATCTTATTAAGTAACACAAATATAGTTTTCGAGAAGTGTGAGTTTATTATATTAAAATGACAATAATATGAAGTGTGTGTGGAAGTGGTGAAATAGATTGTAGAGGTGAATGAAAGATGATTTGAAAATTCACGTAAAAAGAACTATTTTTACAAGAAAAATGATATTCCTAACTGTGGTTGTGGATGTTGGACAATGTGTTGATTGTCGACTAGCTTGCGCAACATCACATATATTTTTTTATATTTATTTTATTTTTTGATATGTCAACTGGGTAGGAATGGACTCCTTGATGCCATGATGTGGTTCTTTTAGCCTGACCACAATGAAGGGCCCCATTCCGTGGTTGTTGGGTTTGAGAGCAAGACCAAGAACCAAATTGGGGTCAAGAGCCGAGTATTGTGAAACATTAGAAGGTCCTTAAGGTTGGGAGCCCAATTTGTACAATGCATATGTTACTTTTAAAGATACCCAAATGTTAGGGATTGAGATCCCAACATTTTCAGGATCTTGATCTTGACTTTTTAGGATCTTGATCCCACGCTTTTGGATTCTAGGATTGTATATACTCTTTGAAATAGGTAATATCTTTTTTTATAGCGAGCAAGCAATACAACTATAATAAAATTATAATTGTGTTGTTAATTGGCTATAAATAAAGAAAATTATCAATGTGGTTGTTGTCTTAGTCTTAAAGGTTGGGATCCAGATACTTTACAATTGGAACATAAATATCTAATAGAAGGAAAAGAGATCCCAAAATTAAGAATGGAGATTCATTCCTAGAATGCAGGAGCTGGATCTCCACCTATTTAGAAGATCCGGATAACCATGACCTATTCTATAAAATCTTTTGCCTTTATCATTTCTTCAGCTCTGTTTTCTCTTTCTTTAAGCTGTTATAAGTTCTCCACGAAGTTGGATATTTCGGCAAAAAAATATTGGTGCTCCTAAATTAGGTTTTTTTTCCAAGGGAGTAATTTATAATATGCTCCTTCCTCGGAGCATATAATCTTCTTGTTTTGAACCTTTACATTGGCCACCATGTATTTTGTTGTTGCGTCACATTATTTCCTTATAGGGTGCCCCGAACCACAAAAAAACCACAAAAATTTATTTGCTTTGGTATACAAGATTGAAATTTCCAAAGGTACCCAATAACGGCAATCTATTGGTAGATGAGGAAGAAAATATTAATCATAAATCAAGGTGTTGTCTAAGAAGGTAATAAAAAAAGAAAAGAAAAAACAGAAGGTCACGTTATACAATGAAAAGATGAAATAAAAGAGAGGTGTTTGGGTGAAACAATGAAAACTAAATTAGGAGAGAGGGGTGTTTCAAATAGATATCAAATTAACATTGCTGGAAAAACAAATTTTCAAAGTTCTTTTGCAACATGATAGAAACCTAAGGCAAAATTTCAGAAGTTCTTTTCAAAGTCTATTTGCAAAATGATACAGTACAACAATATTTTGTCTTCTTAAATAAATTATCCTTTGTAAGTTATATTGTATATAAGCTTTCTATAAAATGAGGTAACCGAAATTACTTTTGTATCGATATTATACAAATTTACAAGATCACACTTTGTGTAAGGCAGGTGGCCATCTTAAGAGTTAATAATGCCAAAAGTTTCCAAAATAAAACAAGCCCCACCAAAAGCATATATAGCATACGGCTGGCAACAAGCCGGTTGGCCTAGCCTGGCTCTAAAAAACAAGGGCCCGGGCCACAAATGTGGCCCTATGAAAGGGCCAGACTGGGCCTGGCTAGGTTTACAACATGGACAGCTCGGCTTGGTTCGGCATGATCTGACCTTTTCTCCTTATTGTTTTTCTTGTTTAGTTTAATTGTATTTGGCCTAATCGCAACTTTGCTCTGATAGGGCCATGACCAGGCTTGGGCCAATTCCTCTTCATCCGTATTAGGGCTAGACCAGGCTAGGATCGACCCCGTGTGCACTACAATCGGTCTGGGAGGCAAGGGCGGCCTAATTGTTGTCTGCCGTAATTAGCATGACAAGATTAAAAGACAGAGTAGTTTTGGATGGTGAAAGATCTGTTAGTGAAGTACAGAAGATTGGTATACTACTCGTGTCAATTTGATGCGGAACAAATTTAGAAAATTCAAATATCTATTTTTTTTTTTTTTATTAGTTAGGAATTTTCATGGGCCTCTTAGTAGGGGCGTTAACCCTTTTTCTTATATTGGGTGAGATGTGGGGATGATTAGGATTGACTAAGTCGTTGGTCTTAGATAGGGTAAAAATGATTTATATAGATTTTATTAGTGGTGTTTATCTTTTAATAATGTCGGCAATGGTTTAGAGTTTCTTTGTTCAGCTAAAATCATGGGAAGAGATGGTATAGATATTTTCTAGAGGGTGGCTTTTAGAAGGTGGGAAGTTATCATGTTGGAATCCAAATTGCTATCTTTTTTGGAATCCAAATCTTTTAATACGTGAGGGGAGAGAAAATAGGGGGATAAAGAGAGGGAAGATAGGAAGAGAGGAAAAGTCCGTGCAAATGAGAGAGAGAAAGAAAGGTCTTTTTTTTTTAGTCTATTTAAAAAGAGATCTCCCTTAATTGTAAAGGATCAAAGAATAATCAAAGAATGAGAATTGAGTAAAACTTGGTCTTGTGAAAATATTGTTTTTGGAGTGGATTCCCTTGCTGACCTTGAGAGATGGTATATTCTCTCGTTGGGGTGGATTCCCTTTGCAAGCCCTGAGAGAGGGTATAATCTCTCACCCTTTGTTTTATTTTTATTATAATTATTTTTTTCTCCTTGCATCAATTGGTATCAGAGCCTCAAGATCCATGCTGATATGGAGAGCTTTGAGATATGTGATCTAATTATGGAAGATGTTCAAAGAGAAGTTCGTGACATCAAATCAACGGTTGTGGCGATGAATCAAAGATTTCCGAAACTCAAAAAAGACCTAGTAGAGCTCATTAGCAAAATAGTAGAACAATGTCTACGATATTTCTTTCATAGATTACAATAAGAACAAGAGGAAGGAGAATATGAAGAGGTAGATCTCGATACAAAAGGTAACATCAATGTGCAAGAAATTTCGACTATCAATTGTGACTAAAAAGAAGAAATTTTGAAAGTCAATTATGAAGAAGAAGATATGTGTGATACAATATTCGAAAAGCAATATTCGAAATACAACAAAGTAGTAGAACAAGGTCTACGAGAACAAGGTCTACGAGATTTCTTTCATAAATTACAATCAGAACAAGAGAAAGAAGAATATGAAGAGGTAGATCTCAATACAAAAGGCGAAGCCGATGTGCAAGAAGTTTCGAATATCAATTGGGTATAAAAAGAAGAAATTTTAAAAATAAATTATGAATAAGAAGATATGTGTTCGAAATCCGACCAAGTAAGTCCGAAGAAGAAATGAAGATTGCGCCCGAAAGCACTATGTTCTACTTCGAGATAAGCACGAAACATTCGATGAATCAGATTAATGAAGAAATTGAAGGAAAAAGTGCCGATGTGCATGGTGGGACTGCATCACCAATTAGTAGATGGTGATTCTCTTCAAGCTCGAAGTTGAGCTTCTCCCAACCTAAGGAGAATGATGCAAAATAAATTTAGAAAATTCAAATATCTTTTTTTCTTGATTTTTATTAATTAGAAGTTTTTATGGGCTACTTTATAAGGGGCGTTAAGCCTTTTTCTTGTATTGGGTGAGATATGGGGAAAATTAGGGTTGACTAAGTCGTAGGTCTAAGATAGGGAAAAAAAGACTTAGATAGATAGATTTTATTAGTGATGTTTATCTTTTAACAATGTAGGCAATGGTTTGCCTTTCTAGAGAGTTTTTTTTATTAGCTAAAATCGTGGGAAGAGATGGTATGAATATTTTTTTGAGGGTGGCTTTTAGAAGGTGGGAAGTAATCATGTTGCAACCCAAAGCACTATCTTTTTAGAATCCATATATTTTAAGATGTGAGGAGAAAGAAAATTGGGGAATAAAGAGAGAGAAGATAGGGAGAGAGGGCAAGCCCGTGTAAATGAGAGGGAGATATATATGTGTTTTTTTTAGATATTGTTTATCTTTTTTTAAGTCTATTTAAAGGGAGATCCTCTTTCATTGTAAAAGATCAAAGAATGATCACATAATATGAATTGAGTAAAACTTGGTCTTGTGAAAAAATCGTTTTTGGGGTAGATTCCCCTGTAGATATTAAGAGATGGCATTGGTGGATTTCCTTGCAGACCTTGAGAGAGGGTATAATCTCTCATCTTTTGTTTTATTTATATTTATATTATAATTATTTGTAGACACCCTCTCGAAATTCGAGCTAAAAGAATTCTTAAGAAGCTCGATTCTAAGCTTAAAGGACCACAAAAACCCTAGTAAAACGTAGGCAACCTAGATCCAATATAATTGTCCCAAAACTACCCAAACCCTATTCCAACTTCATGTAAACCCCTAGAGATTTTCAACGGTCTAAAAATCACCCGAATCAGACATATAGATAAAAGATCCAATAAATGACAATGTAGTCCATGTTAGACCCAGTTGTTGGACCACAGGCTGGGCAGTGACGCGGCCCTGCAGGCCCATGCATCGCCTGATGACCCATCAAAATGCATTTTCTTTAATTAGATAGGGCAAAACCTTCATGACAAATCCAAAAAAATTCCGATAAAATTAAAAAAAAAAAAAAAAATCACCAATTGAATCCTATAAATATCCCCCACAATAAACTAGAAAAGAAATAAAAAAAAGAGATAAAAAAATCCTTTAGAAATTATAGAAATTAGAAAAATAGCCCAAAAATACCCAAAAATAGGATAAAATCTTAGAGATTTTTTTTGAAAAATTAAAACAAATCCCTAATAATCACAGAAAATCCCAAAATTCATATTCAATATTTGGAGATCCCAAAACCATTAGAAAACTAAGGAAATTCTTCTCAAAACTCAAGAAATCCCAAGAAAAGCCTAGATAGACCCTACCTAAAATTTACAGTTTTTCTCCCTGCCTTAGAAACCTTATATCTAAGTCAATGAATCTTAGATCTATTAATTTCAGCATGCAAAGACATTCAAAACAAGAGATGGTGGAGCAAATAAGAAGAACGGCCAGATCCAAGCCCGAAACTTTGGGTTTCGGGTCCCTAGAGGTAAGTATCTCTTTCTTTACTTAATTTAGTTTGTTTTTCTTTATTTAATTTTTTATTTTATTTAATTTTTTCTAAAAATTAATTTATTATTAGATTTAATTAAATTTAGAAGCAGTTTTTTAATCAAAATATAGATTTGGAGTTGGCACTGTCAGTAGACTTAAAAAAAGATTAGATATGTATAGATATGAGATTTTTCGGAGCTCATAATTCAAGCAACCCCACTTTCTCTACTTTTTTCAAAATGAACTCAGTTTTTTGCTAAGATTTAAGCAGATCTCATTCTAGAGATCTGCGTGGATCGGAGTGTAAACATTATTTTTCTCCCTGCATCACAAGTGTACAGCATACACACACACACACACAGATTCTGCCACTAGATCACATTGTTCATCGAGTAACATGGACAAAACATGTATTGAGAGGAGTTCTATGACTTGAAAATTTAAAAAAAATCATCCTTGATTCATCTTATGATCTATGTAAAAAATAGTAAAAAATGATTAGAGCTCGAAAAACCCCACCTTTAAGGATGGTCCACAATTCAAACTTGGAGGGGGAATTCACTTAGAGCACATTTGTAAGCTCTAAACCTTTGCATTTCATTTTTTCCTCTTCTGTTTTTCAGTTTTGATTTTAGAAATGGATAAAGATAATTTTAGAGTTTTTGGGGTCAAACAGATCCCTAGGGTTGATTGGCAAGGGCGAATTTTAAAGTATAGTAAGGGGATGCCTATTATGGAGAAATTTTTTGTATTTCTGTTTTTTAGGTTGTATGAAATTATATACAATACCCTAATTTTATAGGGTTACAAAATTGTGTACAGGCAAAGAAACATATATGATGAATCACGTTCCTAATATGTACAAGCAAGAATAGAAAGTAAATATACATTCAACTTCCCCTCAAACTTAAAATGATTTCCAAGAAATTGTGGAAACTTTGGGCACAAACTAAGAGAATTGAGGTACAAAGTGCATTTTGGTGAAGTCAACAAGTTGTGTAGAGGGGGTATATATGGAAGATAAATTGTGCCTACCAAGTAGTCTTGTCAATATGGTTTGTGTGTTTATGCAATTATGGATTCTTTGAAATATAGATGGCACTCTTGTTATCACAATAGAGTGGCGTGAGAGTGACAATAGTGACAACCATGTCTGCGAGTAAACAATGAAGCCTAACAACTTCAGTAGTAATTTATGTCATGACCTTATATTCAACTTCTATTGTAGATTGGGCAATATATTTTTGTTTCTTGCTTTTTCAGGATAGAAGAGAATCACTTAGAAAAACACAGAAGATTGCTTATGCCCGAAACTCAAGTAAGAAAGAAGAGGAGAAAAATAAAGCCTGATAAAGAGTATTCTTAAAATAGTAGATTATATGTAAGACAACAATGAGGTGAACAGATCGAGGAGCACTTGGAAACTGACTAACCAAATGCACTGCATAAACAATTTTTGGTTTTAAAATTGTGAGATATACAAGGTTCCCTATGATTCATCTACAAAAGGTTGGACCAGGATGAAGTTGACCATCTGTAGCTCAAAGTTTTATATTCAACTCAATGGGGTTATCGAGCTTCTTAATATCATCTATAAGTCGAACTTATGAAACAATTTCTGAAGCATACTTGAACTACGATAATAGATAGCCACAAGGGGAATAAGTAATTTTTAATCCAAGGAAATAGGGTAAGAATCCCAAGTCTTTTATTTAAAATATTTGATTGAGTTTTTGTTTGATTTTGTGAATAGTTCCAAAATCATCACTGACTATTCATATCATCCACACTACGAAATTTCACAAACCATGCCCTGAGTACTTGTTTGAGTCCATTTAGGGCTCTTTGATGCTTACCCACCATTTTTTGAGTATTTATAACTCCTAGAGGTAGCTTCATGTACGCTTCCTCATTGAGAGATGCATTTTTAACATCTAACTGATATAAAGGCCATTCTCAGATAGATGCCACAAAAATTGTGGTTTGAACAATAGTCATATGGCTACTGGTGCAAGTCAATGCCATATTGCTGGTTGTATTCTTTTGCCGCAACAAGCTTTATAGCATTCACCACTACCATATGCTTTTTATTTTGATTTTATATATTATTTACGCTCGGATTTGTGTCGATCTCCTAAAGAGATCAACTCAAGTACCATGCAAACGAGTTAATTTAGAGAGTAGGATCACTCAAATTATGGGCTCATAAACATCATAGATCCATACAGATCTAGTTCTACTTTGGGTTCACTAGCAGCGCCAAGTTTAGAATATGTCTCTATGGCTTTCAAATACTTCTAAATTACTAATCTAATAATAATAGAAATTTGCAAAAAAAGTAAACTAATTTAATGGAAAATAAACTTACATTAAAGAAGGGGAAGAGATATTTACCTTAGGGACCCGAAACCCGGAGTTTTGGGCTTAGATCAGACTATCCTTCTAGTACCACCATCTCCTCTTTGGATGCTTCTTACTTGCTGGAATTTGGTAGATTTGAGGTTCTTTCAGCTAGATCTAGGGTTTTTAATGTTTGAAAAAGGGTTAGGGATTTTTAGATAAGGTTTACCTAAGCTTTCTTAAGGTTAGGAGGTGTTTTCCCTAAGTTTCTAAAGGATTTGGGGTCTCCTATTCTCAAATCTAAAATTTTGGATTTTCTATGATTTTTGGGGAATTATCCTTATTTTGCATAATTTTTATAAGAATTTTTTAAGGTATTATCCTACTTTTTAGGATTTATTAGGATTTTTTGTTTCTAACTTCAAATTTCCTAGGGATTTCAGTCTATTTTCTAGGGATTTTCTAGTATTTTCAATGTATTTTTAGATGGGGCATTATAGGTTGACTTGGGGTTGGTAAATCGCACCCCTTGACTTTCGAGGATTTCGGTTTTCAATCTAACTGTCCAATTTGTGCAATTCTTAGACCATTGAAAAGATGTCTACTTTGATCTGGGATAAGTTTCGGGATAATCAAACTAGGCGTAGGTGTTGTAAGTACTACTAGGGTTTACGTAGTCCTTCGGACTTAAAATCAAAGTTTTTAGGAATTCCCTTAGCCAAAATTTCGAGGGGTTTCTAGGAGTTTGATTCATGTTTATCAGGAACAGAATTATTAGTTTTGTAACAAAACCAACCGGTTTTTTGCAATGGAGCTAGGCGACTTAACTTGGATCCCATTATTATTATAATTATTATTATTATTATTATTTCATTTCTATAAAACTTTTAAATTTAATATTTTCCTCGTATAAAATTTCTATTTTTTTCTATATAAACGAGGGGTGGTCAGGTAGCCCACCCATCTCCTTGCTAGCTACAAAGCCACCTCACATCTGATGGAGCCAAGCACCCCCATCTTACCGATCGTGAGAAGCCAGCACGCATGCTCTCTTTTAGAAGTTTGTCAAGCTAGTAATGTTTCAAATGTCTACCCATGTGGCACTTATGAAACCTGTTTTGGTGCAAACATCTCTCTCTCACTTTCTCTCTCTCTCTCTCTAGATATATATATAAATTCACAGCTTTCCTCCCTCTTTTTCCCTTCTTCAAGCGTTTCTTTCAAAGAAACGTTTTCTTATCACTATTTTGCTCTCATAGCATAATATTTTCTCCATTCCCAAAAGTATTTGTTTTTGCTATAGTTATCTATTTAATTATAAAATAAACGCAATGTACAACAAATACTTGGACATGAGCAATACCTATTTTCTTCATAACTCGAAAAAGCTAAATTTTTAAAAAAATTAGTGATTTTTTAAACTTATTTTCAGGCCAAATCTAGACCACTGATCCATCAATTCGAGCTGGTTTTCATATGTGTGATCTTGGTCACCGATCCGTTTTTAAACATTGTTTCCAAATTGCTCATGTAATAAAATAAAAGGTCCAGAAGTAATAGTTTTGGATCACTTTGGTTCCTTACGAAAGTATAGAGGAAAGTGGCCTCGAACTATTAGAGAGGATATTTTAGAAAAAAAAAAAGAAAAAAAAAAATTAGACATGAGCATAAAATGTAAAATATACGGAACGACAAAGTTTTTTAAATTCCACTATATGTAGGGGATAAACAATATTATGCTTTCATCTTAGTTTAATTATCTGGAATTTATAGTCCTTTACCACTTTGATTCCAAACAGAAAGTATATATCTAAGTGATTTGGAACTATTAATTCCAAATTGCTCATTTTTATGAATTAAAGCGGTCCAAAACTAAAATTTTTAGATCATTTCTATTTCCTTAAGATAAAATATAGAACAAAGTGGTCTGGAACTAATAGATCGAAGATATTTTAAGGAAAAAAACTCAAAGTAGATATGAGTGTAAAGTGTAAAATATGTGGGATGACAATTTCTTATTTTTCACTAGTTATACGCGATAAAGATTTCCAGCCAAAACCCAAAATGGTGTTTTCATCTTAAGTTCAAGGGAAAATTTTATGAATATCATTTTTTCTTTTGTAGAGTTTAAAATATGTCCCCTAATTTTTACATTTTACATTTATGTCTTCTTTTTTTTTGTCCTTTCTTTTCATTTTCCAAAATGCCCCGTGCTTGAGTTAAGTTCCAGTTGGGTTGGCACTCCAAGTGCAGACCTGCACTCTGGACTTGTCATAGGTCTCCAAAGTATTGTGGATCATACCAAGTGTGATTTTGACATGATGCTCCTATTCTGGCCCTGATGAATGAGTTTATTGTACATAAGGGAATGTTTTTTAGCTCATTTTCCTTCATTGATCCAGTCTCGGTTTTTCTCACCCACCCAGTGGCAAATCTAGAGCACAAGGCAACACTCCATGTGCCGAACCTACCTGAGCTTCGGATCGGGTCAACACTTGGAATGCTGCCCGGCACTTTGGAGCCATTGGGCATATCCAAGTGCCGACCCGTACTTTGGTGTCCTATGACCTAAGCCTCTTGGATTATCAACTTGGGGATATATCGGAAAAATAAAAAAAAGGGAACTGAGTGTAAAATAAAAGAAATAGAGCAGTTGTATTACCAAAATTTCCCAAAGTTGAATACATTTGAGTTATATATAAAATATTTATGCAAGGCTGTAAAATTACTTAAGAGGTACGATGGCAGCACCACACACCTTTTATTATATTTAGGCACGGTAGGTTGGGTGAGGTTTGTATAAAGTGTCAACTTTATACTATTGAAGTAAGGTGTGCCTCAAACTTATATAAAAAATGCAGTTTGGGTATCGCAAAGCCTTACAATGATATGAAAATCTATTATTACCCCCAATTATGAAATTATATGAAAATCTATTATTACCCCCAATTATGAAATTTAAAGTTTCATGAATGGTAACTATCAAACATATCTATAAACACTTGAAAATATTGAAATGGCCGGTCCAGATAATAAGTTAGAAAATGAACTATTTTTAGGACTAGAAATCCCTTTTTTTTTTTCACGTCTATAAATCTAAAGAGTGAGTTGGTTGATTTGAGGGTTTTCCAACATAGAAACAACCTTCACTAGTTGTTTTTTAAGTGCACCTTACGCATACAGTATAAGGTTGAAACCTTATATAAAATTTTCCTTGTAGGTTTGACACTTTGGGCCACTATTTGGAAAGGGAAAAAGTTTCTATAAGCGCGAGGTTCTAAACAATCAATTTAGCGCTCGCTTCAAAAATTTCATTAGAAGAAATTGTTTCAATTATCAAATATCCTCAAATTGATCATTTCGACCTTAAGATGCATAGACATGAGAAAAAATGGATTTCAAATTTTGGAAATAGTGCATCGCATTTTTGGACTGTCAATTTTCAAGTTTTTCAAGTTTTCATGGATTTACTTAATCTATACTATTTTTGAAGCTTTAAAATTTATAATTATAGATGAAAATATATTTTAAGGCTATCACAAAGATTTTTAATATTAAAACTACAGTTTGGATACTATTTGAATGTACACTTTACTTTGATTGTTTAAAGCCTCAGCTCCATGCAAACTGCACCCTTTCAAAAGGGAAAAATTTATATAGTGCCAAGGCTCTAATTTGAGCATCTATACATCAAGATGCATGGACATAAGAAAAAAATGAATTTCAAATTTTGAAAATGGTGCATCTAGTAACGCATTTTTGGACTGTCAATTTTCAAGATTTTCGTATATCTATCGATCTACGCTAATTTTAAAGCTTTAAACTTTATAAATAAAAATTAAAGTACATTTTTAATTCTATCATAAAGATTTCCAATATCGAAACCACATTTCTCAAAACTATTTGAAGGTAGGCTTTAATTTGATTATTTAGAGCTTAGGCTCTATACAAACCGCACCAATTTAAAAAACGTATCAAATTTACGGTCTCCATGAAACACACAGCGACGGTGTCAAACATCATTCACTGAAAGAGACACCGTGTCGAAATCGTGTCCTTACTTGGTTGCCACATCTGATAACATGTTATTTGTCGCCTCGCGTGGTGTTATTTGTCGCCTCGTTTAAGTTGCGAAGTAGGAACGGCAAGCATCCCTTCGGTATAGACCCGCTGCAAAACCCTAGGAACCATTCAGAGAACCCTAAGAGGAGGTAGTGCGCTTCCATAGCTGGGGGTTCAGTGTTCAAGGTGATATTAGGGTTTGGGATAAGCAGACTAGTTATAGTAACATTTACTCGTTTGCAGGTTCATAGGATTAGAGTGACGAAAGAGAAGGAAGAGATCATGGATGTTGCAGAGGAGCAAACCTTAGATGAAATAGCTGTCTCTAATGGCGAGGAAGACGTTTCAGAGCATTATGAAGATGAGGATGATGAGGTTGATAACGTAAATAGTGCAGGCGAAGATACTTCCTCTGTTAAGGATTCATCACCAGGGTTAGTTAGTTTTATCTGGGTCCAAAGTGAGGTCTAGTTTTCAGAGTTGGCTTAGTTTCTGGTTAGTTAGAATAAGATGTAGGGAGTGGTTGGTGCTAGGTCATTAGCCTCCCATTGCCTGCTAGAAATGGACAGCACAGTTTGGCTAACTCCAATGCCCTAATTTCTTGTTTGATTAGAAAAATCTTCGTTGGAGGTGTCTCCTGGAGCACATCTGAAGGTATGGGAATGTTTAATTTCCTAATTGTGTAAACATTCACATCTCTCTCAAGCATAATTTGATGATTCGTTCTTTATCTATTTTGCCTCTTCTTTGATGTTTCGTTTGGTTTTAGTCATTGGGAGCAAGTTTTTGGGTGTTTTATTTACTGGATAGTGTTTGGAGTTTCTTAATTTAATTGGTTTTTGTCACTCATCAATAGTTATTTCTTGTATCTTGATTTCTTTTCTGTTAAATGTACGTGACTGAATGTATGTGTCATCTTTTTTTACCTTGCATTTTATATTTATCTACTTGCATTTTATATTTAGCTATTCGTGGATTTTGGTTTGCTGGAAACAATTTTTTTTCTTTGTTTGCTTGGCTATTGTTATTATTTTGAGACATGACATGGATGCACATGTCCAAGAATTTTTGTGCTTGTCAACACACCAAGGATATGATGCTTGTTTCCGACTCTTTGGAATCCTAAAATCCCGTTAGAACCTTTTTTCTTGAAATCCTACTTTAAAATGCTTAAGTTCTTCTAAAATTGCACCTCACCCTTCTTTGAATAGTGTATGGACATTCCGTGTCTAAAGGTCCAAATTTGAAATTGGTGTTTTTGACACTCGTATTATGTTAGACAGTGATATGCTGATGTTGTCTTATTTTAACATTAATAGTAAACTCTATAATCCCGGGGTTCTTATGTTAAAACCTGATGTTATATCCTAGATTTTTAGGGTATTCTTAAATCTTAATACTGACCCTCCTTTTGAATAACCAATACCTGTTCACCTCTTGGATGAACAATATAATCCCATCTATGTTGACCAGTATAAACCAACCTCTTTAATGGCCAATGGATGTCAGACAGGGCATCATTGTCTTTTGGTAAGTCTATATAAACCCAAACATCTATAGAGAGAAGGTTCCTTCATGTCATGTTCTTTATCTTGTTTGATGAATTTCAAGAAAAGCTCCTTCCATTTTTTTTCTCTACATATTCATCTATGGTGGACATTTTGAGGAGCTTCATTCTTCCAATTTTCTTTTCCTTCTTCCTTTGCTTGCTGAATTTTTGTAGACAGCTTCTATACTGTTGTTTCTTTCTCTATAGGCCGAACCTTTGTGCAATGTGTTCGTCGCCTCCAAAGAGCATTGAGGTGACCACTAGAAGGCAAATCATCATTATGTTTGCGTCTCTAGCATTCTCTTTTGGTGTGCAAACCAAACGGAGTTACGAGCAATTGGGCTAGGTTATTATTGGAGATATCCTGGCCTGAGCCCAATTGCACCTTGAGAATTCAAGTAGTTGAATAATTATAGAGAATGAGAGCATCTTGTAAATTACTGTCCGAAATTGAGCACATCTTTCTTAGTTCCTACTTGCTTAGTTTAGAAAGTTATTTCATGCAAAGTGGTGTCTTCATCTCTCTATATGTTACTTGTCGTTTTCATTGCAATTGAAACGCTTCATGTGGGCTTAATGCTTTGTCTTGCTTTATGCAATTCCCTGGCTTATGCTTGCATATGTATGAGCTTGATGCTCTTTTATAATGGTTATCGTTGCCAATGTTTGAGAATTTGGGCATTTGCCACCTAGGCTGGCTACTTAGGCGGTTGAGGCCCCATCCCACACTGAATAGCCCTAGGCAGGTGCCTAATTAGCTCATTACACGGTCCCTGCCTTTTGGGCCAAGGCATTACCTAAGGGGGCACCCAAAAGCTTGTAGGTGGATACCTTGGGCCACCTTAGAAGAAGAAGAATAAGAAGTTCCAGTTGTTGAAATTCAATTTCATGACCATGATTAAGGAATATGGCATATAAGAAGAGCACTACATGACAAAGACAAAGATTTGAACATAATTTTTGGTTGAAATTTGCTATAAAATAAAATTTGCGCTCATAAGGAGCCTCATATCCCATGGTCTCGATTGATCCAACTCCACCCTCATCTACTACTTCCATAATAATCTCCCTACAACTGTCCCTACTCATTCCCCATTAGTTTGATATATAGCCCCTCTTCATGCTTTTAACAATCTCTCAACATTTGGACCCCATTATTCTCCTTTTAGTTGGACATGTGCTTCCTCCTTGTGTTTTATGTGCCGAGCAACACCCTTCATAGGAACTGCTAGGATGTCCCAATCCCCACAATGTGCCCCTAGTCTTTCCCACTCTAGTTGTTTGCCTAGGAAACTAGTCACCATTCGAGGCAGCTGCCTAGGTGGCCACTCGATCGCCTAGGAGGTTGGGACCCCCTTGGCAGCCTAGGTGGGTGAATCTGTATTCTTGAACTTTGAATGTTGCCATTAACAATATGGTCAACAGCTTTCATTTCTATTAACGATTTATGTCGTTTTATGCGATCTCACCTTGGTAACTATTTTTGTTGCTATGAACTTTTGTATGGCTTGATGAAATCCCCAGTGATTAATAGTTTTGTTGTTGTTAATTCTTCTTTTATGACCAAAATTCTCTGAACTATGTTCAAGAAGACCAAAAAAAGAAAAAAAAGAAAGTCAAAATTCATTACAAACAGCGAAAAGTTCTAAAAGGGGTACTCTTCGGAATTAATAGGAGATCGGGACCGGCTGGTTTGGTTTGGAATGGTCGAACTTGTTGGAATTATGGCCTTTCAAGGCCTTAAAATGAATATTCTCTTGCGTAGTGGGAGTGAGTGGTAGAAGATGATTTTGGGTGCTTCTTGCATTGGGGCCCAATGAGAGAGAGAGAGAGAGAGAGAGAGAGAGAGAGAGAGAGAGATTAGTGGAGGTATCGCGGTCACCTTTAGTCAGGGACTTATGAGATTTTATGCCTCATGGATATTGTGTGTTGGCCAGGGCTAGGAGAACCCAAAAGTGATTATAACCTAAGTATCTTCCAAGTAATGGCCCTGTATCGCATGGTTTTGACTTATGGGACATGAGCCGGTAATCAAAAGCTCGACCACCCTATGGCATGTATACTCACAGTCTCACTGGAAGCCACTCTTTTGATGTATATGATCTAGTGCACATGTGCCATTAGAAGACCCTTGTATATGAGCACTACTTTGTCCTTAAGGGTGCGCCCATAATCCATTGAGATCCGGAAATGTTGGGTCCTTGATTGGGATTACTTTCCTAAAGCCATATTATGCGTCCCTGCCATAAACCGTGGAGCAAAGGCTTGTTGGGTCATTTTGAGATGGTGGATCACCATTTTGAACTAGCACAATGGAGTACTCTGATACCTAGATTTCAGCTTAGAGATCTCATTTACCAATTGTTTGATTTTATTTAGGTGTAAAAATGTGTTTTTTTGGTGGAAAATGTTTTAGAGAACTTTGGGGAATTTTTTGGACTTTTTTTGAAGTATAAAATGAGTATTTAAATTTTGTTTGGGACATATTCCTAGGAAGGACACCTTGTGGGGGGTCGCACGTGGCACCGCACGACCCTACCTAGATGATGATGTTGGCATGGTGCCCAACTAAATGGGGGGTGTTCTCTTTTAGAATTAAGTTGTTTGTTCATTTTAGTTATAATGTTTTAAATAAAGTTGTGTTTTATAGCTTAATTGTTTTTAATTGTCACATGGGTTTTTACCACACATATGTGTTTGATCACATGTGCCTACGGTTGAGAGCTAGCCATAATATTTTGATTTAAATCCTAAGTATTTAATGGAAATACTTCCTTGATCCACCTTTTTAGATGGCTTAATCTTATTGGCTAAACCCATGTAAATTCCATTAAATGACACATTGTGATTGGCTTATCTATGATAAGTATCTT
Organism: Amborella trichopoda; assembly: GCF_000471905.2. The sequence goes on along the minus strand of NW_006499912.1, from coordinate 707,068 downwards.
AATTGGAGTATTTTATAAAATAGAGTTTCCAAATTACGATAAGGGCATCCCCTACCCTTTTGGTGTTTCATTATTTTCATAAAGTCTTATGGAATATTTTTGAATGAGTAAAAGTTTTATGAGAAATCTATTTCCTACCTTAGGACAATTTGGTAAAATGGCTTGATCTAGGTTTTTATGGAGTTATAAAGGTGTACAATCACATCCATTAATCTTGATGGCCAGGCGTGGATGTATAGTTAGGATTATAGCCCTCTTATGTGCCATAAATGAATAGCATTAACGGCTTAAATTGATTTACTCACAATATGAGGCTACCACACTTCTATTTAAACCCTTGCTCACCCTTATTTTCTCTACACAACTTATGAGTATTACTTAGAGAGAGAGAGAGAGAGAGAGAGAGAGAGAGAGAGAGAGAGAGAGAGAGAGAGAGCGACGTACGACCGTACCGACCTACGCGTACGCTACGTACTACTACTCGTACTCTACGTACTACTACGTACGTACGTACGTACGTACGTACTACTACGTT
>NW_006499912.1:652870-706513 GCF_000471905.2 Amborella trichopoda | reverse complement strand
AGAGAGAGAGAGATGGGCCTCCACGCCCCACTCTCAGAGCTCCATCCTTCTTCATCCTTGTGAATACTATCTTCTAAGGTGTCTACATCATACTATGCTTCATGCTTCATGATCTAAGGTAAGGATCTCCACCATTTCTCTTTTCATTTTGAGCTTTTCTCCTGTACTTTGCTTGCTGTAAATTTTCAATTACAGTAGTATCTCCATCACCTTTCCTTGATTATTTGATGATCCTTCATTGCCTTTTGAATCTATGCATGTTTGCTTCTTGGTATGCATGGTCTAACCTTTAGATTCATCCATTAGACACCATTTTCTCCTTGATTCATGCACCTCTTTTTTTTTTTGAGATTATTGAGCATCCTTTTTATGCGAATCAGTAAACATTTCATACCCATCGGACTACCATTTAGCTAGAATATGGTCCTTGAGCAAATTGTTTTAGAAATTGCACCATTCTACACTTACACTATGGTCATATTCATGTGTTCTATGTGGGCTGTTTCTACTTGGTTTTACCAGACTGTTTTCATCTTCAAAATTGACTGTTTTCATCTTCAAAAAACATCTCTCTCGCATATTTTGAACCTAATCAAGTGTTAGATCAGAGAGCATAAGCTTCCCTTTGTGTGAGTGACATTATCCCTTATGACTTGGGCCATCTGTGCTATCATCTATGAGACAAAATTAAGTCCCTAAAAGATCTGTTTATGTGGTCTGGGCACGAAGGGTTCTACCATTGGCTTCCCTTGCATAATTTGCACTCAGTAACTTTCTTGAATTTTTAATGCCATGGAGAATGAAATGTAATGTATTCTTGTTATGTACAAGTTGATGAACAAATTGCATATGCAGTTCATACACTATTCTATGTGCATATTGACATAGTTTGTATTTGCATGTGCAACGTGTTTGAGTTTATAATTTGGGGACCCCCATTGAGTTGTAATTTTTCATTTTCAAGTGATATTTGAGTCTATGTATCTGAAGTTCGAGGGTGTAACAATGATCTAAGAGTGTTTGGATTTGTATGTCCAAATGTTGAATGGAAATTTTTTTGTTAAAGTTTCAAGTACGAGAGTTGTAACTAGAGCACACTAGACTCTATATCGCTTTAATTGGTATCAAAGCTAGGGTTCTTTTGGAGGTCCCCTTGGTCCGTCATTTGTGTCTTAGATTGTATCATGAGAGTGCAAAGTAGAAACCATGACATTGAAGTCCATATTGAATGAGCTACTTAAGGAGGAAAAGTTCAATGGGTTGAACTATGCCGAGTGGAGAAGGAAGTTTGTTATGTCTTCCATGAGGATGATTTGACTCCACTTTTGTCTCAGCCCCTATCTAATGAGCCAGCCTGTAATGCATCCCAAATCACAAGAGAGGCTTTTGCTATTTGGCACCGTAAAACCTGGAGTACCATAAACATAGTTTTAGCCACTATGTATGAGATTTTAAACAGAGTTTTAGCCACTATGCATGAGACTTATGTGAAAGAGTATGAAGACCACCTCGGTGAAGGCCATGTCGTCTAGTGTTTCAAAAAGCGCTAGGCAACACCTAGGCGGCCAAGGGAATCAAGGCCGCCTAACGCTTAGGCGGGCACACAAAAACTGGGCGGCCCAGTTGATTAAAAAAAATTGACGAGTGATGATTGATAATGATTAATCCATAAGAATTTTGATAATCCATAAGACCATAGTCCATAAGAATTTTGATAATCCATAAGACCATAATCATAGTTAAAAGAAGAAGATAGAAGTTGAGAAGAGAATTTTGATAATCCATAAAAGATCATAATCCATATTTTCATACAATACTAAATCAGTAAAACCATACAAGCATACACTGATAGTCTGATACACTGTAGACTATACACACAAAAGTTAGATAGTAGAACTAGAAACTAAAAAAAAGAAAAAGAAAATATATAGAAATTAAGAAAATATACAATCTAGGAAACAAGTCGACAGTCAACACTCAACACGATTCAATCATCATCATCAGAAGGAATATGGTTAGCTTCAGCATATATCATCAGAATTGAGGCCATCATCATCAGAGTCATCTCCCTCTTCAATATGACTTTCGTCCTCCTCTGTTTCTTTTGAATCTGCCTCTTCCTCCTCTTCTTCTACCTCCCTCTTATTGGTATGTGCAGATGTGGCCTTAGAGAGTTTTGGTTGCTCTACACTTTTCTATCTTTTTGTGCTTCCCTGAATTCAAATATTGTATAATTTCCTCCCTGGTAGTCTTAGGAACATTTTTGCAAGGGGCAAGATCCCCCTTAATACCGGCAAGGTGTTTTTTAAACAGGTAAATGCCCCCATTAGAATCTTTTCCACAATAATTACATTTAATACGATTTTTGTCATTCGGATTTGGGTTATAACCATACTTCCAATCTGGATCACCACTTCTAGAAGAATCTGGAGAAGATACACAGAACAAGGCTCATTTTCATCATTTTCTACTTCTTTTAAATTCAGAAGTTGTCTAGTCTCATCCCAATAGCTTCAGGAACCTTTTTACAAGAAGCAACATTCCCTTTAATACTGGCAAGATGTTTCTTGAGTCGGTTATTACCCCCATTGGTATCTTTTTCACAAAAATTACGCTTTATATGATTTTTATTGTTTGGTTTTGGATTATAACTGTACTTCCAACCCAGATCACGTCTTTTAGAAATAGTAGAAATAGACCTATTCAAATGACAAGGATTTTGTTCCTGTTTTGGTTTTATAGAACTCATATAGTGCTTAATCTTCTCTCTGATAACTTCAGGAACATTTTTACAAGGAGCAACAACCCCCTTAATACTGCCAAGATGTTTTTGAAACCGGTTTATGCACCATTTTGTATCTCTTTCACAAATATGCATCTAATGCAAGTTTTTGTCATTTGGATTTGGGTTATATTCCTATTTCCAACTTGGATCTTCACTTTGACTAGATCCTGAAGAAGACATCTTAAAATAAAACAAACAATCTAAAAAATAAATTTTTGGCACTTTGATTGCTCGCACTCCAAACTCCCACCTCTGAGATGTTTTCTGGTGTTAAAATAATAAAGAATACCCTTTAGTAATATTATAAAACTCCAAAACTAAATCAAATCAACCTGGGTGATGTTTGGATCCGTTTTCTGTAACTTTGAGAAACACTTCGATCCAATGAAAGTCGCAAAATTTAGTTTTCTTGAGGTTTATTTCTCTCTCAAATGGGTTCTTGTGGGTTTAGGTTTGAAATCAACTTAAAACCCATCCTTCAAACCGTTTATATTTTAAAAAAAGATCAATCAAAAAAAAAAAAAAAAAAAATTTTTGCCCCTTGGCGGGGCATCGGCTCTGGGCGGGTTCCGTACCGCTTAGGCAGCCCGCCCAGGGAATGCCGCTCAGTTTGGCCACCTAGGCCTGGGCAATGCTCCCAAGCCTTCTGGATTGCCTTGGCGGTTGCCTAGGAGCTGGGCGGTTCGTTTTTTTGAAAACTGATATCGGCCTACCATTTATTATAATAGGTTGAGTTGATGGCTTAGTGGTGCAGGGGGAACAATAAAATCAGTAAGAAATAAAGCTAAACATAAGCATAATTCAAAGAAACTTCTTCTCCATACCATATGCTCGGGTTCCAAAAGCTTAAGCCTTTCTCTCTTCGAATTTTTAAAAATCATGTGGAAAATGACCCTCTCAGAGCCCTACACACCTCTTATATATAAAACTTTGATTTTTAAAGACATTACATGTCCATATAATGATTAAAATGACCTATATATCCTAACTTAAACTTAAATTTTGTAATGGCCGTATTACCCCTGTGAGCAGTACTCATCAATAGTATTTATGAATAATACTCATTAAATAAATAAAAAATTATATAAACCCTAGAATTCATAAAAAAAATAAAAATCCTAAAAATAAATTACAAAACTAAAATCAAAATACACATCCTTTAAAATTGAATAGAAATTAAAAATAAATATAATTTTTGCCTTCATCATTCTCCTTTGGTTGGAGAAAACTCGTCCTCGAGTTTTGAAGTGTGCTAAAATGAAATTGGTGTTAGTCCGACAACATTCTTCAACTCGAATTTTTTAAACATGTTCTTGGGACTTTGTGGGTTATTGCACTAATCAAAACACAATGATTGTGGATTAGAATTGAGAAACCCTTGAGGAAAGGGTCATTGTATGTCGATAGAATATTTTTAATCACATAAATTTGTTGAAATTGCATCACTTCAGCCATGTAACCTTGCCGAATTTGCCCAGATTCAGCTCTAGAACACACTACGGGTGCATCTTTGAGATAAAGGACTAATTCTCTTTTGAGTCCTTCATCTTTTTCCTCATCAAATACCAATTCAACCACAAAATCTTGATCATCATAGATTGGATCTCCTATAAGATCTTGTTCTTCACCTAAGTATGCGTCGGAGATTGGTGACAGATTCCAATCTACATCCTACTGATTTTGATACGATCTGTGTCAAAATTAAGGACCTCATCCTCCAAATCAAAAACCCTAAGGGCATGTTTGATAAGTGGAAGTTTTGAGAAGTGGGAGTTAAATGTCCCACTTCCATGTTTGATATTATTGTGTGGAAGCTGTAAAGTGGAAGGGCAACCTTCGATGCAGCTCTTTTTTAGTGTTAAAATGAGTTCATTTTTGGAAGACCTCTCTTCCATAAAAAATGATGGAAGAGCAGTCTTCCATAATTTGTGGGAGAGTCCCTTCCACTCCCAAAAACTCCATGTGTCAAACACACCCTAAAGTGTTGTTCCCAACATTTAGGTCTTCTGTCACTATCTTCATAACTCGACTCCTCATGCGGAGCACAAAAATGAAAAGGCTTGTACTCGAGATCATCTTAGGATGAAAGGTCACCCATCTTGCCCATTATCGAGGTTCATGAATTGTTGCTTGAGCTATTGTACTTGCCTTTCAAGTTCCTCCAAAATCACAAATCCTAGGTAAATAATCAACAAAAAGCTACTGAAATCACAATATCTGGGTTGTTCTAGCAAAACCTTAGCCAAAATCAGCAAACCCTATACCCCATTGTAACTTCCCCTCGTTGTTGTTGATCTAGGGCACCAAAAACTGGCGCTACAGTAATATTTGTATGATGCTACAGTAAATTACACTGCTACAGTACTTCTTGTAGATCTCGAGCTTTGGTTCCAACTTGATGCAGAGAAATTTTAAGGAACAATAAAAATCAGCAAGAAACAACCAAGCACAAGCACCAGTCGAAGAAACCATATGCTACTTCTCTCCACCCAAGCTAGGGTTGAGCTTTTTTCTCTTTTAATTTCTGAAAACCATGTCGAATTGACGCTCTCAAGGGCCACACATCTCTTATATATTATAATTCAATGTTCAAAGTCATTATATGTCCATACAATGACTAAAATGACCTATATGTCCTAACTTAAACTTAAATTTTGTAATGATAGGTTTACCTATGTGAACAATTCTAGTGAACAGTACTAAGGAATAATACTCATTAAATAAATAAATAAAAAACTATAAAAACTTTAGAATTCCTAAAAAACTAAAAATCTTAAAAATAAATCCTAAAACTAAAACCAAAATACACATCCTTTAAAATTGAATAGAAATTAAAAATAAGTATAATTTTTCCCTCCATCACTTAGGCTTAGGCATTTGCTTCCCTTGGTTTGCTTGGTTACCTTTAGCTTGTGCATGGTTCCTAGGGGAGTAGAAACTAGGTGGTGGAGGAGGAGGAGGAGGCATCTTGTTATATGGCTTACCCTTAGGATTTCTATTTCCTTTGTTCTTTCTTGATTTGTCCTTTCCCTTTCATTTCTTATTGTTATTACTGTTAGATGTGCTCCCACTAGCCCTGGCATTGCACATAATTAGCATTTGAAGTAGGGAGATAGGAAGAGGAAGGGAGTGGAGGGTTTACCATATGGACCTTTGGTCCATCCATAGCCATCCTCCTTTGTTTTTCGGTCTTCATGAAGTGGGCGATCTCATCAATGGTCATGGGAGTCTCTTTTGCCAGGAGGTTTGCCACATTCCCTTCCCATGAAGGAGAGATGGAGACATTGAAGAGGGTGGTGAGTGTCTGTTGGTCGAAGGGGTGCCGGCAACTTCACTTTCCTTGATACATTGCTTGAACTTTCTTTGGTGATCACGCACCTTAGTGTGACCATCCATCTTGCATGTCGAAAGGCTCCTCATCTTAATGATCTTCTTAGCTCTAGATGGAGTATCATATCTTCTCTGCATTCTATCCTAGATGTCTTTCACCGAGGTGTAGTCTTCATACTCTCTCACATAAGTTTCATGCATAGTGGCTAAAACTGTGTGTAGCACTCTGGTTTTTATGGTGCCAAGTAGCATAAGCCTCTCGTATGGCTTGGGATGCATTACGGGCTGGCTTATTAGGTGGGGGCTGAGACAAGTGGAGTTAAATCATCCTTATGGAAGACATAACCATCTTTTTTCTCCACTCGGCTTAGTTCAATAACTTTTCCTCTATAATTAGTTCGGTCAATATGGACTTTGGATGCCATGGCTTGCACTTGCATTCCTAGGGTACAATGTAAGACACTAATAAAGAACCAAGGGGACCTTCAAAGAGCCATAGCTTGGATACCAATTGCAGTGATATAGAGTCTAGTGCTCTAGTTACAGCTCTTGTACTTGAAACTTAAACAAAAAATTTTAAACATACAAATCCAAACTCTTTTAGCTCACTGTTACAACTTCAAACTTTAATCGCAAGGACTCAAATATCACTTGGCTTCCCAAGTTACAAACTCAAATACTTTACACATGGAGATACAAACTATGTCATTATGCACATAGAATTACCTGGATTGCACATACAATTCCTTCATCAACTTGTACATCACTAAAAAACATTACATTTCGATCTCCATAACATAAAACATTCACAAACTCGAAGTTACAGTAAAATAAGTTTAAATTATGCAAGGAAAGTCAATGGTCGAACCTTTGGTGCCCGGATCACATAAACAAATCTTTTAGGAACTTAAATTTGTCTCAGAGATGATAACATAGATGGCTCAAGTCACAAGGGCTAATGTCACTCACACAAATAGGAGCTTAAACTCACTGATCTACCACTTAATTAGGCTTAAATTGAGAGAGAGCTGAACTTTTGAAGATGAAAACAATGAGGTGAAGTGCAAAGAATTCACATATAACACATGAATAACCATAATGTAGTGTAGATTGGTACAATTTCTCAAATAATTTTCTCAAGGACTATACTCTAGCTAAATGGTACTCAAATGGGCATGAAATGCTCATTGATTTACATAACAATGATGCTTAAAAATCTCAAAAATTTCAAGTGCAAAAATCGAGGAGAAAATGATGTCTAATGGATAGATCTAAGGGCTAAACTATGCATACACATGAATAGTTTCAAAAAGCAATGAAGGATCATTAAATACTCAAGGAAATTTGATGGAGATGCTACTGTAATTGAAGATTTACAGCAAGCAAAGGATAAGAGAAAAGCTCTCAATGAGAAGAGAAATGGTGGAGATCCTTACCTTAGAGAGCATGGAGCATATTATGGAGTAGACACCTTAGAAGATAGTATGTACCACCATGACATCAACAAGCACTTGGGTGCATGAGGCCAGATCCCTTTTAATGCTGAGCAAATGTTTTTTAAATTGATTTATGCAGGAATTAAGATACTTTCTGCAATAATTAGAACGCTACCCTATTTTTGTTATTCGGATTGGGACAAGATACATATTTCCAACTGAGATTGTCTTTTTTTATCAAACTAGAATAAGTCATGGTTACCTACTCAATAAATTACCACACCCTTGAAAATTGTACCAAACCACCACAACCATTCTTGGATGCATATACATCAAGTCTAAGATGCAACAAAAAAAAAAAAACGAAGAAAAAAAATCAAGTATTGAGTATAATAACCCAAGCTAGAAAAACTTCTAACAATTCAAATATGAATGCTAGACAAATTCACGAGGCAAAAACCTAAAGACCCAAAGTTCAAAAAAAGGCACTCGACTAACCAATTTGACCGAATATATATTACTATTTATTGATTTGCAAGTATAAAATGTTGTTGTAACACTTCCCTAAAGAAAAAAAGTATTCTTGTAACCGCTCAAAAGTATTCATTATTCAATAATTTGCAAAAATTAAGTATGTGGTGTAAGACGCAAAGAATCAATTTCATCTCAAAAAATATTCATCACGTTACCAAAAAAAGCAATTACCCAAGTATGTGGAAAAAGTCACTAATGGCACATCAGATATAAAAAAGAAATCACCAAAACATAGAAAATGGGTAATAAAATACCTATTGACCCTTTTCAATATTTGGACAATTTAAGGACTAATAAAGTAGGAAAAAGTCCCGCAATATTTGAGTTTGTTGACGTTTTAGTAAGATTGGGTTACCTAATTTGATGCTTTATCAAGCTTGCATTACACAATCTTAATAAAAATTTTATTTAACTCAAAACTAGAAACCACTCTTCAATAGGGGTCAAAAATCCAAAAATCTGTTTGGAAACAAAAACACAAAAACAATAACCAGAATAAACAAAAAATGTTTACAATTAATTAAGAAATGAAATACACTAACCTTTAAAACCTAGTCGAACATGGCTCATATCGGTGCCCTTTGGTTGCTGAAAGACTTGTTTTGCGACCTTCAAGTCTCAAAAAGTATCAGATCTATTACTTTTGATTTTGCAAGAAATTGAAAAGATCGAAATTTTTTTCGTTCTTTAAAAGAATATTAAAATGTAGTTTTTGAGGCTGGAAAATGGTGATTTTTTGTCCTTGTTCACTGCATTTGTCTATGTATGTATGCAGGCAGTTGTATATGTGTATGCAAGGGGCACAAAAGCTTGTAGCCAATCAATAAAATATCAAAAGTTGCTGTCAGTTGCACAAAGACTGGATACTAGGACAAAAGCAAAAGCCAAGCTTAAATCTTAATTCCCCAATATTTACTGTAGCTAATACTGGTCCACAGCCATCACTAATAGGTGCATGTTGGGTTTATCATCTTGGTCTTATGCAGGAGTTAGTGGAGTTATAGATCTTGAAGTTACCCTATGTCAGGTTTCTTGTGTTGCTTTTGGCTCTATTTCATATTACATACCCATAGGATGAATGTAGCTGAGATTATGATGTTGAGATGGCTGAATGACAATACAAGAAGGGATAGAATTGAAAATGAATATGTTTGGTGGAATTTAAATGTAGCTCCAATAGGTGATTAGATGAAAGAAAGTAGACTTAGGTAGGCTGGCCATGTGCAATATAGACCCAGTATAACATCTGTTAGGAGGTGCAAGTTGGTTCAAGTGGAAGGCTAGAAAAGAGCAAGGGATAGGTCCAAAGGGACATGGTTGGAAGTAGTGAGAAAAGATATGGTGACTTACGGCCTCACTGAGGCTATGACCCTTGATAGAGCAGAATGATAGATTAGGTTTCATGTAGCCGACCCCAAATAGTTGGGAAAGGGTTTTGATGATGATGACTATTTTTATTCAATTATAGTAAGTCGGGCACTTGCATCAAACAAATGGACAAAAAACCGAGGCTATTATCTCCAAGTAGTTGCCTTGAAGTAGTTGGATAAGTTGAATGCTTCGACCAAAGTTTACTCTAAATCTTCTGCCTAATGCACATTGTGGCACCTTGAAGTTCTTGTACTAGCAGTTGTTGGACTATTTTGTACCAATTTACCTTGAATAAGAAAAATTTTCTGGCCCTGAAGTCTATGAATCAAGTATCGGTGTCTCTCATACTGTACTATTAGTGGCTAATGGATATTTTTAAAGTGGATGCCATGTGTGCTCCAAACAAAAGAGAGCTTTATTATAGGGTTTCCTCCTGTTGTCAGTGTGAAAATGGGCACTTGATTCTAAACAGACAGACAGGGGGTCTGATAGGTAGAACTTTTCGGGAGTGGGAAACCCAACTTCCACCAAAATCAACCTTCGGTGTTTATGATGGAGGCCTGGAAGCTGCAATATGGAAGCATGGCCTTCCACGCCCCTATTAATTTTGCCCCGTTTGTGGAAGACGTAGTGTGTGTTCCACTTTTTCTGTAAGAGGTTGCCGTGGCAGCCCCCTCTTCCTTTTCCTTTCTTCAAACACGGCCTTAGTATACATATTCTCTCCAAAACAAGTTGAGGGCATTGTTTCTTGTTGTTTCTCTATGGTGTGGAAGTAAGAACTTGGCTTCCATTATTAGGAATTAATTCAGTTGTCTCCCTTTTCTTGGTTTAATGTTTCTTCTCCTAATTTAGATATTGAAATATGATTTGATATCAATTTTCACCTGGTCATAGATAACAAGGTTATACTATCTCTTTCCACATTTTAAGTTAATTCTTTTGCTTTGCTGATTTGTCCAGATACCTTTACCAAGCACTTCAAGAAATATGGGGCAATTACTGATTCTGTTATCATGAAAGACAAGCAGACGGGTATACCTCGTGGCTTTGGATTCGTAACATTTGCTGATCCATCAACCTTGGATAAGGTGCTTGAGGATGAACATGTTATTGATGGGCGAGAGGTGGGTAAACACTTTTTTTTTTAATTTATGAAATTTCATTTTCTCTTGAAGAATATTATATTATATTTCTTTGATTGACTTGTTGTACTTGCTTTATCTCAGGTAGAAGTAAAGAGGACTGTTCCTCGTGAGATGTCCACTAAAGGGCCAAGAACAAAGAAAATTTTTGTTGGCGGGATTCCGACATCTCTGACTGATGGTAGTAATCAATCCCTTGTTTTCCTTGTGTCCTTTTGTCACTAACTTCATGTGCCAAACTTTGCAGATGAATTGAAGGAATACTTCTCATCATATGGTGAGGTGGTGGATCACCAGATAATGCTGGATCATGGAACTGGCCGTTCACGGGGATTTGCTTTCGTCACATTCAAGAATGATGAGACTGTTGATGAAATCATCTCTAAGGGAAAGGTCCATGAGATCGGAGGAAAGAAGGTGCATTAATTGGTTGAAGTTTTAATACATGGGCATACACACACTTGAGACGATAAAACCCAACTTTTATAGAAACAGAGAGTAGTTCTTCTGCACTTGTTTTTTTTTTTTTAATATTTTGCATTGGGTGGGTTTATGAAATCCTCTGTGTCCTTTTCTTTGTTCTCCTTTCCTTCAACCCAAAATCTCATTCACATAATGCATTTACCCCTCATCCTCTCTCTGGTCATCTTTGAGTTTAAAGTCTTACAATATCATTTCGTTTTCCTTTTTCTGAAATTCTTCCCACATCCCATTTTTTCTCTGGGACCTTGATCTCCCATATTTTTGCTCACCCTCTTTATCCTTTTGAATTTGATAGGTCTCTTGTTACTAGGAAGTTAGAGGATACACATAATTACCATTAATTTTGATGCACTGATTCAGGAGATTTGAGTCTGGATATGTGATTGTGATGGTTTTTGCAGGTGGAGATAAAAAAGGCAGAGCCAAGAAAACCTGCACTCCCAGAGCGCGGGAATAACATGAGAGGTGGCTATGGTGGTGGTGGTTATGGAGGTGTATATGGTGGTTATGGTGGGGGCTACAGGTCTGGGGGAAGGATGGGGGGCTTTGTAAGTGGCGGTTACGGGGGAGGTGGAGGTTATGGTGGTGGATATGGGGGCTATGGAGGGGTTGGTTATGCCGGTGGTTATGGGAGTGGGTATGGGGCTGCATATGGTGGTGGAATGTATGGTGGTGCTGGTTATGCAGACAGTGGTGATGGTTATGGCAGCCCGAGTGGGTTCGGTGTTTATGGAGGCAGCAGGGGTTATGGTAGTGGTGCCAGCAACCGGTACCATCCATATGGAAGATAGGCATCAAGGATTTATTCAGGATTTTGTAGCAGGAAACGGTTGTGCTGTGGCATCTCTAAAGAGGATACGATCTCTATTCCTTTTTCAAGTGTCCTGTGTTGGAAGTTTTGAGTTTAGAAGTTAACTAAGTTCTCTAATGAATTTGTTTCTCTTTTTACTGGCAAGTACTTGAACTTGGATGTCCTTGTAAAGCTTGTTTGCTTCTAGGATTTGTTGTATGCTGTATCCTTCATCATACATTACTTATCTGATGGCATTTAGGATGGGCTTTCGAGCTCTTTGCAAAAGCAAAGTGAAAAAGTTTGTTAGGGTGATGCGAAAGGAGTCTTGAAAATTAAATCCAGCATTCTTTCAATCTTAGAGTAAATCAAACAACTAGTAACTTAAAAAAATAATAAATAATAATGGTTATCAAAAACCAAAAGGGAAGAACACAATTTATTTCTTTCAAATAAATCGTCCTAGTCCCTAGATAAAAAAAATAGGGGAGGTTTTAACGAATATGGTCTTTTGTTTCATGAATTTTCTAAAATGCCCTATGTGATTATGACACTGATGTGAAGGTCATCACGGTTGCTCTTCTAGATTGTGGTGATCATAGAGCCATGAAAGAAAGTGATTTTATGATCATAGGTCAAATAGAATTTGAATTGTGATGTCTTTTTTTTTTTTTTTACCATATGAACCATCATGGTTTTGTTAGTACCGCGATGGGCATAAGGCCAATGAACCATCATGGTATTGAAGATACCATGAGGGTTTTTAGTAGAACCATCACGATTCTAATCATGTGAACCATCGTGGTTCTTCCAGTACTGTGATGATCAAAGTACCTATGGTCTACAACGGTATTGCAAGAACTGTCATGGTTCACCACGGTTTGTTCCAAAATAAAAAATCCAATCTAGTTAGCGCATATGTTAATTGGCTAAAAAATGCCAATAAGAATGATGTGTCAATGTTATAAAGGTGCAGTTTGCATACCGATGCATATGTAGGTATAGACGTAAGGTGTACCTGTAAATTTTATCATGGTGTATAATTTTGATGTAAAATGTTTTTAAGGATTATTTCAAAATCTATTTTTATATCTAATTATAAAATTTTAAATTTAAACAATAGTTAAAATCAAATAGATCTATAAACATATGAAAATCTTGAAAATAAACAGTGTATATAATATGTTGTAAAATGCACTATTTTTTAAATTTAATTTTTTTTTATTTTTCATAATCATATATCTTGATGTCGAGATATATATCAAAGAGTTTTCTAATATTAAAACTACTTTTTCTAATAGATATTTGAGAGGCATCTATCCTTATATAAACTTTTCCCATTTTATAATGGGAATCCAGCACATAAAGTAATGATAGCAAAGATTGCTTGTACAAGCAGTATATCATCAGAAAAAGTACAAGCCTGTTGCAGTGGCGTTTGTGGAGGTACCACATCAAGGAATGTGTCATTCAGTCTTTTACCATTTTGGTCCTATGTTGCTTGATGTTTTGTTACTAAACAATCTTCATGGTTTTTATAGATTTACCTAGTCACATGACTATCACGGTCTTGAAAGAATCATGATAACTTTTACTGTTTTGACTTTTTTTTGAAAGGTATTTTAGGTAAAAAAAAAAAAAAAGAAAAAAAAAAACGAAATGCTATTATATATAAATTAATAAATAATAATAATAATAACAAAAAAAACAACTATGGATGAGGTTTTGAAAGAAATGGGTTTTCTTTCGAAAAAAAATAATAAAATATTTGTAAAAATAAACCTATTAAAATCTCTATACCCGGACGTATCTCTCGCTCCCCCTCTCTCTAAATTACGTGGGTCCCATATATAAGGGAACTGCCCACATCACACACTAAATCGATCCAATTACATTGGAAAAACTTTACAATCCTACCCATACCATCAAATAGAATTACCCTTTAACCTCATAATTCAAGTTCCTAAATTCAACCAACAATAATAAGGAAAACCATGCCATGCCCCTACAAATATAAATAAATGAAATAAAAATATAATCTGATCATGTTATTTTTTGAATTTGATTGGCATTCTCCCAAGGTTGGAGAAACTCAAGTCCATCGGGTCGGCATCAACATGGACCATGAATGAATCTCCTATAGAAGGTAGCATATCCATTGAAACCTCACGCCTTTGTTACTAATTTTGAAACCAACCATTCCACTATAGCATGCACCTTCTCAAGATCTACCTCCACCACATTTAGGATCTACCTCCACCACATTTAAAGAGACAACATAACCCAAAAACACTAGACTATTAGCCAAGAAGTTAATTTTTTTTATTTCGATGTACTACTTCTCAACCCTTAGCACTGTCCTCAACCCTTAGCATTGTCAGTATCTAATGCAGATGGGTAATATGGGCATTAACATCTACACTGTAACAAGTATATCATAAAAAAAAGCTACTACTAATTTGCCAATAAAAGGTCATAGTACTTGTGCCATTATGTGCATGAATGTGCTAGATGCATTTGACATGTCTAAAGGCTAATCCAACCCACTTATATAAACCACTCATGGTCTTAAAAGCTGTTCCATCAGCTCCTTCGCATACGGGAATTTGATAGTAGCCACTTCTCAAGTCAATTTTTGAAAATATAGAAGCCTAGCTAACATATGAAGCATATCATCGGGGAATAGGAAACTAATATGTAACTGTGATTTATTAAGGGCACGGTTTGTATAGAGCTGAGGCTCTAAACAATCAAAGTAAAGCCCACCTTCAAATGGTATCGAGAAATATGATCTCAATACTGAAAATCTTTGTGATAGTCTTAAAATATATTTTCCTTTCCAATTATAAAATTTAAAAATTTAAAAATAGTGTAGTTCAAGCATATATATGAAAACTTGAAAATTAACGGACAAAAAATGCGTCACAAGATGCACTATTTCCAAAACTTGAAATCCATTTTTTTTTTTCATGTCCATGCATCTTGATGATCAATTTGAGGATATTTAGACATCAAAACAACTTCTTTTAATGAAAATTTTGAGGTAGGCTCTAATTTGATTGTTTAAAGCCTTGCCTCTATATAAACTTTTTCTTTTTATTAATAGCCCTACTTACTTTACACATCCTCCATGATGCATCTTTTTTTAGGGGTAAGCAAAGTTAGTATTGTACATGGACTCATGCCAACCGTACTCATGGTAACCCTTATAAGCCCCTTTGCTAACAACTCATTCACTTGAGGCTCATTATGCTCGGTAGAGCTCATTAAGCTTGACCCAAGTATGAGGTCTATACAATATTGTATATTCCTCATAGGCGGCAAGCTAGTAGGTAAGGTCTTCAAACTCCAGCAAAGTGATTTATGGGCTTCAATCACTAAAACAAGGTGCCCCAAGTCTTTTTTGACTAGTGCATAAATCTGCTCGGTCTCCTCAATAAACTGCTAGAGATCGAGAAGAGACATGTACCTCAACCACGCATTTGAACTATGCGACCTTGCAATGATGTGAATGCTTTCCCATCTTGAGATGCAACTTGCATACCATCTCCATCCCTTGAGAGACCATGTTTTCGTTAACTCATATTGCCTATGATATTACACACTTTGAAGTTGCATGTATAGCAGGCCAACTTTCTTCCTTGGATGCACATATCAGTGAAAAAGCACGTCGAACCAACAAGGTCCTGCCTTGATCAGCAATCTGGGCATGGTGGATGGGTCGTGGAGAGCAGAGTCGAACGGAATGCATTTTGTTAAGAGTTTATATAGCAACATAATATTTAGTTCAGCATATGGGATCGTCGAGAAATATGTTAAAGCCTTCTTGTTTTCCTGATTGGTTCCATGAATTTAATATGAACTTGGCATCTTCAGAGGAATGAATGCTCAAGACTTGACTACTTTGTAAGGTGTGTTCTCCATTTCCTTTTTGCAGATGGAATACAAGGCTGAAAAGAAAGCAAAGAAAGAAGCATACAAAAGGCTGAAGCAAATAGCACGCCTTCAAGGGAAGAAACCACCACCAAACCCCTACCCAAGTGCTGTAAAAGAGATCCAAGCAGAGGAGATGAAATACGTGCGAGGTCGCTTCACCGGTTCAAAGATTCTAGAGATTGTGCAGAAGATGAAAGTAAGGGAAGAATAATGAAATGGCAATGCGTGAATGGAGTGGTGGTGACAGGTAAAGAGCCAACTGAGTCCTTAATATACTTATCCCACTTGTGGAAGTGTTGCCTTTCGGTTATTTTCATAAAGAATTTTTTCCCTTTTATTTTTTACTCTAATAAATTTTCATTTCCTTGGAACAATAGGTAGAATATCAGGTCCTTGTACCATTTTTTTTTGTAATGTAATCAATGTTCTCTTTGATGGCGTTTTTGAGTTGGGAACAAATTTTGGACCTGTGATTTTTATTTCTAGAAATCGATTACTTTTTAACCAATATGACATGGTAAACCCCCTAACCGTGTTTATGCTTTGGACTATCTCTCTCTCATACACACATACACAGTTCGCATGCACGTACACACAGTGTTAATCCCAGTATTTTGTCACCATCATGAGGGCTACTTAATGGAGAGCCTTACCATTTAACGGTAAATATAGTGCATGAAAATGTGGAAATCCGTCTTTCGGAATGGCTTAGAAGATCAATGACACTTTAGTTGGTCCCTAAGCAAGACCAGGAGCATTTTAGTTGTTTGTGGAGGTAAGGGAGAAAGAATTCTTCTAATATCAAGAAATAAATGCTTTGGCCGGTGAAGAAATACTCAATAACTCTTTGTTATGATGAGCTCCAGTACAAATCAATGCCGTTGAACACGAGGGGTTTTGTGTAGTCAAAATGCGTCTAACCATTGGTTGAATTGATTGAACTAGATTTTAGACAAAAAAACGAAAAAAAAGAAAAAACAGAAAAGAAAAATTGACATATAATATATTTGAAAATATAAAATTATATTAAAAAATTTGTCCAATTTCATTTAGTGTCCGTTTGGATGTACCCAAAATTGCAATATTTTTGGATTGTAATTCATAATCTTGTGAAACAAATTTGAACCGCTTGGACAACCTCAAGATTTTGTTAGAATTTCAGATTAAAATAAAAAATACTGCAATGTTAAGACAAAAGTTATCGTAAAAAAAAATTCAAATCAGACTTGAAATTTTTTGATAAAAGTGTAGCTCACTCACCCCGTGCAAACTTCAACCCATAACCCAACAACTCCGTGAAATCTCAAAAACCCCAAATCTACTCTACCCAACAACTTCGTGAAACCTCACAAACCTCAAATTTATTCTAACATAGCATTTTCATTTTCTTTCTCTAAAAAAACCAGAGAAGCTTAAGCCCCCATCCATGCCAGCCCTAGACGGGGTCTTTGTAAAGCCAAAACCCTTTCTCTCTCTACAAAATGTGAGCCTTTTCTCTCATACTACAAAATGAGAAACCTTTTCTCTCATACCACCCCCATGGGAAGCCCCTTCTCTTTATGGACAAGGAGAAGCTCGGGCTGCAAAAATATAGACAAGCTCAAGCCCTATATATGAGGCCCTACGTGGGGTTTTTGTAAAGCCAATGCCCCAAAGAAACTCAAACCCTATCCATGTCAGCCTTAGGTGACGTATTTGTAAAGCCAATACCCTTCTCACTCTACAAAAGGAATTTCTCTCTCTATACAAAAGGCAAATCTTTTCTCTCATACCATACCCATAGGAAGCCCTTCTATTCATGAATAATGAAAAGCTCGAGTAGCAAAAAACCAGAGAAGCTTAAGGCCCATCCATAGAAGCCCTAAGCGGTATTTTTGTAAGGTCAATGCCCTTTCTCTTTCTACAAAAGACAAGTTTTTTCTCTCATACCACGCCTATGGGAAACCTTTTCTCTTCATGAATAAGGAGAACCTCGGGTTGCATGTTTGATTATGGTATGGAAGCAAATTGTTTACTGTTGCGAGATATATAGGAAAATCTTTTGGATTGGCAAGAGAATTTTGAAATGGTAGAATGCGACTTTGCTTTTAATATGTTAACGTCATCCAAACAGTCTACCATTAAAAAGAAAAAGAAAAAAGATGGCAATGTTTCTTGATTAAGGATAAAGAAACTTATGATTTTTTTTAACGTAAAGGTTTTTTTATTTGACATCCAAAATGGCCCTTAACGAGTTGAACGGGTTAAAATTGACTAGTTGAAAAAGCCAAAATCGATCAAACATTAATTTTGACCAATGTTTTATCAAACCTAGTGTTTAATCTTAGACCATAGAAGCCAAGACACCCGTCGGGAGTCTGACAGATCGGACAACTAATTTGGTCCGATTGTGCCCTAAATCTTGGTTGTAAACGAAGATTTAGGACCTTTTCCTTGATAGGAGAATAAGATACAGAACCTTAATATCTTGAAAGCAAGAGGACCTCATCCTCATCTAGGTTATTGTGAGTGTCCTCTGTCTAGATTGTATCTTTCATGGAACGATTACCACCATGAAAGGCTCCACTTTTTGTTGGGTGATGAGGATGGGGACCCTCGTATTCATGAGTTTTTGGATTGCATCTAACAACCGGCAGCAACTTGAAACATCCTTCACACTTTTCTTACCCTCACATCGTCTCACCTCATCATAACATTTGTGTGGATGACTCTCTTTTTCTCTCTCCACAATCTAAAGTTTGACATGCCCTCTTTACCTCCCAACCAACTTTATGTTTTGCTTATTCTCTCTCTCTACAAGTTGGCCTCCACTCTTACCTCATGGTCTCACTTCATTATTATTATTATTATTATTATTATTATTATTATTATTATTATTATTATTATTATTTTATTTTATTTTAACAAGAATCACTTTTTCCTTTATTAATCCAAAAGAACAATTATTGTAAAGTTATGTTAGGGTGCTCACACTATAAAGTATTTTATAATTATGCTCAATAAATTTTAAATACTTGTTTTATAATACAATATTTTTTAATAAAGATATTTTTTTTGTTATTGAGAAAGTAGAATAGATATTTTTATAAAAAAAGATGACATTTAATATTTCATGTGGGTGATATTACATTTTATGTGGATGATGTTATCTTCCACTATAATTAATAAATAATCTTCTTTTTATAATAAATTCTCTTTATCTTTGAGTAATTACCTTAAATGCCTCTAAACAAAAAGATTACTACATGATAGGATAAAAGTATCGAGTGTTCAAAAATATTGAACACATTAACGAAATACTCATATTTATGAGTACCTTAACATACCCAATATCCAAAAGCCTTTAGCAACATCAATGCAAAACAAGAATCAATAAAAAAAATAAAAACTTTAAAATACATCCTTTATTCCACACATAAATCTTGAACTTCCGCACTACAGCTTGCCAAACCATCGAACAAGATATATTCTTTTGTTGTAGATATGTTAAAGACTACCGCTTTGCCTTGGCACAGTTCTATTACTTCCCTGAATAAATGCACCAACCCCCAGGGAACATTTCTCATCATACCAATTTATAATATTTAAAGAATGATCCTCAACAATAAATTTACTCCTTATTCCTCTTATCAGCTTCAAAGTCTTATAACAACGAATTAAATTAAGCATTTATAATATTTTCTTAAAGCATTCATTTTACTATTCCTTATAACCCCTTCCATACCAATACCCAATGAGCTTTCATCAAAATTAAACTTCAATGTCTTGTAACGCGTACTATACTACCTACTCTATCAATGCCCAGTTAGCTTCCAAAGCTTTAATTCTTTATAACCCCTCCTATACCGCCTACTCTATGAATGCCCAATTAGCTTCCATAAAAAAATTAAGCTTTAATACCTCTTTGCGAGGACAACCCAATTACCCACCCTCATATTTTTTTTCTACAACTTACATTTAAAACGTCATCAATTCTATACATTAAATTCCAAAAAATCCTTTCTTCTGCAACCATTCAACCATGCTGAGCAATACTCTTCCTTGAATTACCTACCTCAATACTCGACACCTTATTCAAAGATTCTATAAATCCTATCTTGCCATACTTCCCAACCCCATTAAAATTGCAATTAAAACTCTCCATGAGCAACTCAGCAGCTAGACCATGAGTCTCTATGTCCATTTGCATAACGTTTCTAACCCATTATTCTTGCAAAATAACCCTCAACAAACTAGTGATCCACAGATTCTTCGATAACACAAACATTTAGAATAATCTTGGCCCTTTTCTTTAGCTTATCATCAGTCAAAAGAGAGCCATTGACCATTTTAATGGTTTGTATTGAAACTGGAAGTTTCTTTCTATCTCTCTCTCTCCAAGATTGGAAGATGATGAAGTACTTAGCGATTCTTCGTCTTGAAAGTCCCAAGTAAAAGCTCAGCAAGCTCATAAATAATAATAATAATAATAATAATTACCAAAATTTGTTTTTTAAAATTTCTCATCCATCTTCAAAATTCTCCTATGTGTTTCGTGAGTTTTCAAAAAGCTTAATTTTTTTGGTTAAAACGTAGCTCGAAACTCTATTTCTGTCTCAAAATTCAATCTATGTTCAAAACTTTCTAAAATGTTTTAAAAAAACGAAGGAGTTTCATGGAGGCTTGGATATGATATGTCCGCCGTCACCAAATCCTAGATTGCCATGCTTGCAAAACCTTAAGAAAACAAAGACCAACCCATAGGTTCCCATACTAAAAACCTTGAACCTATAGACCCCAAAAATCAGAATCGAAGGCGATCAGGAAGTTCAATTAGCCAAAAATTCATCTTCCCATCATTTATTCTAAATCAAAGTCCCATTCGATTGGATAATCAGATCCCAAGAAAGAGGTCTAATGTCGAAGATGACTACACTGGCAGCTTTCTAGGTAGCATTGGAGTGACTACAACAAGAAGTGTCACTGGCACAAAGATAGCATGGTTCATGTTGACTATCACTTCAGATCGCGCTTATCGGAGATCTCTCAACGACAATGACTCAAAGGTAGCAGTGTTAGTTCGATTTCTTACGGATCAAAAGCATCCATCGGCGTACTGCCTACCCAAAAGGTACTGGTCATTCAAAGAATGATCCATCGAAAAAGGTTTTTTTCCCAACTTATCTCAAGTGTTTACTTCTTTGCCATTCACCTAGCGCCGCAGGTGAATGCTAAAGAGGGGCAACTTTAGACACCCCCCTCGAAATTCTGATTAAGGAAACTCCTAAAAACCTTGATTCTGGTCCTGAAGGACCACACAACCTGGACCCAATTTAATTACCCCCAAAGCTACCCAATTTGGTCCCTATGGACCTACGGATAAAATGATATAACAAATAACAATTTAGTCCCTATAAGACTCAAGTGTCTGATCGTGGGCCGGGCTGTAACGCGGCTTAGTAGGCCCAAACACAGCTTGATGATACAGGAAATTCATTTATGATGCATTTAATACATTTTTATGATGTAGTAAAAACGTTTTTTTTAATTAGATAAGGCTCAAGCTTCAAGATAAATAAATAAAAAAATCTGAAAAAAATTCCAAAAGAATTAGAAAAAATCACCAATGGAATTCTATAAATACCCCCTTCATAACCAAAAAAAAAGGATAAAAAACGAGATCAAGAAATCCCTTAAAAATTTTTGAAATTAGAAAAATAGCCCAAAAATACTAAAAATACCAAAAATAGAAAAAACCATTAGATAATTCCTAAAAATTAGAAAAAATTCCCAAAAATCACAAAAAAAATCTAAAAATTCATATTTAACTTTGGAGATTCCAAAAACCTTATAAAACTAAGAAACTCTCCTCAAATCCTAAGAAAAGCTTAGGTAGACCATACTTAAAATTCTCAGCTTTTTTCTCTGCTTTAGGAATCCTAGATCTAGGTCAAAGAACCTTAGATCTACCAATTACATAAAGCAAAAACATCTAAAATATATATATGGCTGCACAAATCGAAAAAGCGGCCTGATTTAAGCCCGAAACTCCGGGTTTCGAGTCCCTAGAGGTAGGTATATATATATTTTTTTAATTTAGTTTGTTTTCTTTATTTAATTATCCACTTTATTTAATTGTTTTCTAGAAAATAATTCATCAACAGATTTAATTAAATTTAGAAGCATTTTTTTTAAGTCAAAATACGGATTTGGAGCTGGCGCTTCCAATGGATTCAGAAAAAGACCAGATCTGAGATTTTTCTGAGTCCATAATTCGAACGATCCCACTTTCTCTACATTTTAAAAAATAACTCAATCAGCTTTATTAGCAAATGAACTTAATATTTATCCATGTAGAACCTCAAAAGAGAGAGTTGTTCGTTGAGCACACCCATTCTGCCAGGTCATTTTGATTAGCTGGTGTGTTCCTACTGCGTTCATTAGCATTGAGAACAATAATGAACAAACTGTCTTATGAATGCCTTCAAGAAACTATTCAATGCTTTGAACTTATTTCTGATACCTAAACTGCTACTTCCATAGTGTATTGAATATTAAGGGTAGTTCAAAATGGATTGGGTTGTACTGGTAGCACCCCACACTTTAGTCATCACATTGTGATTTTTATTTTTACTGACCCCACTTTACTAATATTTTCAAAAAACTAACTCCTAAACTATTTGAAAAAATGGGTAGGGGCTGTCTTCCCCACTAAATTACCCAAAAAGAAAAAAAAAAAAAGAGTATTAGGGCCACTTTTGCTTACAACAATTTGAGAGAGATGGTCATGAATATTGAGAATTGAGAGATATACAGAGGCAAACCCAATATAATGTTCCTCTATTCATTCCTCAATATAATCAAAACCCAAATTCAATACTTATACGTTCAACTCTTTATTGGTATTTGACATGTATGATTCTTGAAATGAATCTCAAAAAACTCATAATAAATTGAGATTCAAAATTGCAGGATTTTTAAATTTCAAAACCTTGAAACCCTATCCATCACATTCAAATAATCTCGGAGTGATGTTTACAATTCTCAACTAGATGCCTCATCACGCATGTGTGGAGCAATATATCAACCTTATCTAGCACTTCCTTTGACAATTTTGTTGTTGTCCCTAGCTTCTTGGCATGTTGTTATCAAGAATTTGGAAGTTCTAGCTTCCTGGCATGTTGTTATCAAGAATTTGGAAGTTCTTTCTTCCTGTGAAGCTGGATTTTTTAGCTCCTTGTACGGAAAATATTATGGTTGGTAACTTGTCCGGAATTTAGAGGGAGCATAGAAACTTGTTTCGTACCACCTGGAATTTATTATACCTGGAGACAGGGTAACTAACCAGTTTAGTCCATATAGAAGAATGGTATAAAGCCCCCAAAATGAATAAACTGCAATAAGCAGCCCAACCATTTTATGGCAATTTCATCATCATTTTTTATAATTAATTCTATTCCGAAATTAATTCTATAAAAAAAACCTCTTCTATAGAAGCTCCTTAAATAGAAAACACATTTTTTAGCTTCAATCGGATTTGTAAGTTAATGTCAGACACATCAAGTTGGATTTGTTTAGACTCAACATATAAGGAAGTAGAGTCCAAATATGAGAGTCAAATAATAATTATTAATATACAGTTCTCTTAATACAACAAAAATAAGGAGACGATTTTCTTTGGTTATGTTTTAAAATAAACATAAAAAAAACATTTTCATGATTGTACCACAATTAGAATGTAATTTCAAAGAAATAAAAATTAAAATTAAAATTTAAAAATTTAAGATTTAAAAATTTAAAAATTTAAAAGTTTAAAAATTTAAAAATTTAATTATGAAAAAAATAATAATACTAAAAAACTTTTTTTATGGTGGTGCCACAGTTGGAATGCAACTAACTTCATCTCACAGTTGTACTTCTTCAACATGCTCCTCATTACTTTAAGTTGCCACCTGATCATTGTCATCTACCCCATTAGCAATGTTCTCTAAATTCTTTCTTGAAATTGCAACTCATGCACCCCACTTGCTCCTCAAATCATTATAATCGTGCAAACAACTGTTGCAATTACTATTGTCTCTTGTGCTCAAAGGATATTCATATCGATACACTTTAGAATTGGAAAGTGTGCATTTTACAACCCAAAAGTTCGCTCCATGGTGCTCCTCAGTGATGCATAAATTTTATTAAATAATTATTTGGCGTTATGCGATGCCCCATTGCCTACCCTGTAATTACCCATATGACAACAAACAAAGCTGTATGGAGTAATGAAACCCTATATAGTGGGATACCCTCCTCCGTCCACAATATAATATATTCCCCCACCAAGTTGGACTAACATGGTCCATTGTTGAACTACTCACCATCCTGCTATACAAAAGGATTATAAAATTGAGCTACCTTCAAGCATGATTTTCTCGTTTGAAACTTACCTCCATTTATCGTTAACTGATCGGTCTCCCTTCTGAAAGCATCCTATAGGACTTTAGAATCTGATGCATATCCTTCCCATCCAATTAGTGTATATTGGAATTGCATATTAAACCCTACTGCAACCATCACTGATCGGTCTCCCTTTTGAAAGCATCCTATAGGACTTTAGAATCTAATGCATATCCTTCCCATCCAATTAGTGTATATTGGAATTGCATATTAAACCCTACTGCAACCATCACATTTTGAGATAACACACCCTTCCTATTGCAAAACCATCTATGCATGTGGCTCTCAACCCATGATGGGATGTAAGATCTGTCAATTGCTCCTATATAATCATGAAGAGAAAATGCTATGAATGTTTTACTTAGTTCAATGAAGTTTTATGTTAAAAATCAAGGCTATAATGAATTGGAAAATAAAAAATGGTCTAGAGACAACATTGAAAAATGGCTTAGGTATCGACGATGGTAGGCGGTGTGGTTCTTAGGGTGCTGGTTGATCTTGGTATTGGGGCTACCCCCTCTTGGCAAAACCAAAATTTTAGTAGGACGGTTTTTTTTACCTCATTCTAATGATGTTTTTGGGCTCAGTGATTGGGCTCGTAGAGGCTAGGGTCTTACTTATGTACCAGAGGTTAAATCTTTTGGTGGCAATAAAAAAGTATTATTCCTTCGGTTGAAGGAGGAGGTCCTATCGGTGCTTCGCAATAGATTCCCTCGGGTTAGGGGTAAGCTACTTTCTTTAGCTCCTTGGAGTCATTCTGTTCATGATTCTCATATTCAAAAAGTTTGTGTCTGGGTTAGATTGGGGGGTATCCCTTTCAATGCTTGGAGTTTTCCCATTTTTCAATCTTTAGCAAATTCCTATGGGGGATATTGTGATTTTGATTGGAATCATTTAAAGGGGTCGGACTGCTCGTTTGTTAGAGTTAAGATCTGGAAGTTGGCTTACTACCATGTTCCTGAAAAGGTTTGTCTTCTTGTTAATGGTCAGTCTTTTAACACTACAGTCTCGTCAGAAGAGGACCTTCATTCTTTGATTTCGGATCGAGCGGTTAGTCAAAGGAAAAATGGTACTAGTGGATAACTCTAGGGCTAATTCTCAAGCTCAAGGTGGCCGAATTATTAGTTCTGGTATTCAGGATCACAGTTATCCTAGCCGGAATTTTTAAAAATTTCAGCAGCCTCCTAGAGGGTGAAAGCCTCGTTATTGTAAATTTGAAAAGAAGTGGATTGCAGTTAACCACTTCCAGATTTGACTATTTCCAGATTTTGAAGCATAAAGAGGAGTCCAAAGCAGGGAGTTCTTATTTTCTTTCCCTATAAGAGAGGACAAAGATACTTCCAGATCATGATAATACTTCTGGGAAGAATAAAGTACTATCTTATTTGGTACACTCTTCTGGTCCATCTTCCTTTGTGAATCCCGGTAGTCTTGCGGTGCACTTTATGTTGTTGAGGGCTCCTCTAGTCCCACAGGTCTACCTTCGAAGGAGGCTTTATTTGATAAGGTGATTGAGACTGGGGGATTGGGAGACTTGATTTTTGATATTGACATGGTTGACACTTGGAGTACACGTGTATCTCCTTTGGGGGATGGGATATTTCGAAAGGAGATTAACCGATTTGGTAAGATCTCTTCATCTTCTTTCTTCAAGCCTTGTGCTGCTGGTGTATTATCCATTAGTGATCTCTTTGCCTTAGCTTTGGTTTGTGCTATGTTTTCTTTGAGAAGAATAAGGTTGCTCCCAGCTAGGAAGGCGGTGAAAGGATTAGCTTCGAGAGCTCTAGCTTTTGATCCTATGGTGATACTGGATCCAGATGATGAGTTTGTTGTAGAGGCTAGTGCGGTGGATGGTGAGGCTATTATGGAGCACCCGATCCTCTTTGTTGTAACAAACTTTGAATGATGCAGAAGTGCTGGAGATTAGTAGTGCCTCTCTGACTTTATCGTCTTCCTAGGGTTCAACAGCTTTGGACGAAGCTTTGATGTTGGAGCAGTTGTACATCGGTTAGGGCCTGGATGAACCAGGTGCATCTTCCTCTAAATTTTAATGTATATTCTTAGTTGGAATATAAGGGGTTTGGGGGACCCTAGACGCAAAAACGATGTTTTGTTTTTAGTTAGAAAGTATAAGCCTGTGGTTTTGATCCTTCAAGAAACCAAATTTCCTAGACCAACTGTAGCTGGGGTGAAAGAAATTTGGGGTTCTTAATTTTGATGGTGACTCCATTGGTGCTTCAGGTGGTTTATGGATTTTATGGGACCCTTTGATCCTACAAAATTTTGATGTAATAAAGAAAGATAAATTTTGGTTATTTTCTTTAATGGTTTATTTCTGGGGTTTTCGTGGGGGCTTGTAAATACATATAGTCCTTCTATTATGGCTTTAAAAGAGCCTTTTATTGCTGAACTCTTAGAGTTTGTTTTGGGTTTTGTTTATCATATTTGTTTAAAGGGATACATTAATTTGGTCAGATAGCCAGAGGAGTCCTTTGGGGAGGGGGGGTTTGTTATTACTTCCTCTATGAGAAGGTTTAATACCCTTCATCATGAGGGGTGCTTTGGAGGACCTTCCAATTTCGGATGCAGCTTTTAGTGGTTTAATAGTAGTGTGATTAATTTGTCCTTCTCAAAACTTGATAGATTTCTGATGCAGAATGAGTGGCTGGAAAGGTTCCCTTTAACCTCTATTAAAGCCCTTCCTAGACTCTCTTCGAACCACATTGTCATTATTTTAAGCACCGTGGATCACATTGGAGGGGAGAGACTCTTTTAGAATGGAAATTGCTTGGTTGGAGGAGCAGGGTGTAGTGGATCTTATTAAGAGTACTTGAAAAAATTTTGTTACCTTTGGATCGATGGACTTCCAATTACATAATAAATTGTTGAATGTCAAGCATAGATTGGTTCAATGGAAGTCAGATAATAAGTATCAATTGAAGGGCAAGATAGATGAGGTGTTGATGAAAATTCAGTTCTTAGACCAGCATATGCTTAACATTGGTTCTTAACAAAGGAGTTGATCATTGAGAGGAATTAGAAACTTAAAACCTTTAAGGAGGTTCTTAGACTGGATGAAATCTATTGGAAACGGAGATCCAGAAATAAATGGTTGAAAGAAGGTGATCATAATACTAATTTTATCATTTCATAGCTAGTACACACATGCGTCAAAATGATATTTATGATCTTTCTATTTTGAGAATAGCAGAGGATGATGTAAACGGTTTGGAGGGTAGTGTCATTGACCATTTTATGAGTTCTCTTCTGAAGTTAAGTTTGCCCCTAGAATGACTGGAATTCCTTTTAAAATGCTTTTTCCAAAATTTATTTCGGGATTAGAAGCTGATATTTCCATGGAAGAGTTAAAAAAGGCGGTGTTTTCATTGTTGGGTGATATAACCCCGGGCAGACTGTTTTTCGTTGGTCCTTTTTGATGGATTTTGGAATCTTATTTGTGAGGAGCTTCTTCTGATGGTGAGGGAATTTTTGTGGAGGGGAGAAATTTATAAAGGGGTTAATTCTACTTACATTGCCTTAATTCCTAATAAATCGGTCATTGTGGAATTATTTGATATCATGCCTATTAGTTTACTGAGAAGTTTGTACAAAATTGTGGCTAAAGTGCTTTGCAGAAAGGTTGAAACTGGTGCTGCCGTCCATTATCATTGGATCACAATCTGCTTTTATTCAAAATAGGTTGATCACAAATAGTGTCTTAGTAACTCCAAGATGTATTCACTCTCGTATTACTAATCAAGAACTTGGAGTAGTGCTTAAGTTGGATATAAAAAAAGCATACGATATAGTAGAATGGTGTATTTTGATGGAAGTTATGAAGAGAAAAGGTTTTGGAGATATATGGAGAAACTGGATCTATAGATGCTTTTCTTCTGCTCACTTTACTATCTGTATTAGGGAAGCCCTAAAGGCTTTTTTAGAGCCTCTAAAGGGCTGTGCCAAAGGGACCCCCTATCCCCATTTATTTTCACTATTTATGCTGAATGTTTTAGTTTTATGATCTCGAATGTTGAAAGGAGGGACAATTTCACTAGCTTCAAAGTGGCATCACACGGTCCTCCTATTTTTCATTTTTAATATACTGATGATACTTTTTGTTTTGCGAAACATCTGTCACATGTCTGTCATATTGGATGATTTCTCTAATGTTGTGAGGTGGTAATAGGTATTAAGGTTAATCTAAGTAAAACCATGCTGATAAGAGATAATTGTGGGAAACCCTTATGAAGAGAGTTAGCCAGTGCTTTAGGTTGTAAATTGGATTCTTTCCCAAACACCTATTTAGGGCTTTCCCTTTCTAATAAGAGGCTGTCAGTTTCATCTTGGGACAAGGTGGTATAGAGTGCTCAATTTAAATTAGACTTGCGGAAGCCTAAGGTTTTATCTATTGGGGAAAACATAACACTAATACAATCATGTATGGATAACTTACCTGTTTATCAGATGTCTTGTTTCAAATGCCTAGATCAGTTGTTAAAAGGATTGAAACCGTGATGATAAACTTCTTATGGGGCTCTGAGGATGATGCTAGGAAATATTATCTTCTGAGATGGGATAGAGTTTGTACACCTAAAAGTAAATGAGGATTGGCTATTAGGAAAATTTATTTGGTTAATAAAGCTTTACTGTGTAAATGGTGGTGGATAAACTTACACTTTAAGGACCAATTATGGTGTCAAGTGTTGGCCTCGAATATGGTCAAGATAAACATGGGTTGTGGATTGGTTGTAGTATAAGAAATCTTAATGGGTCAAATTGTTGGAAGGCCATTTATCTCTGTAAATCGATGGTGGAGAATAATGTTAGATGGTGCGTGGGTAATGGGGATAATGTGGCATTTTGGGAACATAAGTGGTCTGGGGATAGGGCTTTGAAAGACTCTTATCCAGATATTTTTTAAAAAGTCCAACTTCCTTATGCAAAAGTGGCTGGTATGGTGGAAAGAAATGAAGAACAAATCTTCTGAAATATTACATTTCCTTATAATAGGGTTGAGGATGCGGTTATTACTAGGATTTCCCAGCTCCTGCTAGAGTTGAATCAGATATCTTTGCCACCAGTTGCTGAGGATGAGATAGTTTCGGAGGTGGAGAAGAATGGGCAATTCACTGTCAAATCCATGAATCAGTTGCTCTTTCATAAGCATACGAGATAGACTATTTCAGGAGTTGTACAAGTGTGGAAATGGCCGATCCCTTTTAAGATTCTGATTTTTATTTGGCTTGTAACCCAAAATAAGATTTTGACAGTTGATAATTTGATTAAAATGGGTAGGATCTTGCCTAACATTTACTTAATGTGCTAGTCAAATGGAGAGTATGTGTTTCATCTTTTGATTCATTTCCCCTTTGTGACTAGGATTTAGTTTTGGTCTCTTGCTTAGTTAAGAATACATATTGCCATGCCAGAGACGGTTTTGGGGATTATCTCCCAGCTTGCATTTTAAGATCTACTTAAAGTGGGTTGTGCTTTGTCGATGATTGTAAGAGGGTCAATTTTATGGGAAGTGTGGAAAGAAAGAAACTGTAGAATCTTTGATGGGGAGGCCAGTCCTCTTGATAGAGTTTTGAGCACTATTCAACACACTATCTGGTGTTGGATGGCAATTACTAAAGAAGGTAGGGGGATCTCAGCTCCGGATATTTTG
Organism: Amborella trichopoda; assembly: GCF_000471905.2. The sequence goes on along the minus strand of NW_006499912.1, from coordinate 676,614 downwards.
TTAAATCTCTTCAATCTCTTTAAATTGGGGGTGGTAAGTTGTAGGCCAAGAAGCGTTTGGGTGAATCCCCCGTATGGATGCTTTAAATTAAATTTTGACGGGAGTTCAGTTGGAAACCCGGGTCCTGCAAGTATTGGTAGAGTAGTTAGAGATTGGCATGGTAATAGGATTTTATAGTATGCAGGCCCTGTTGGCAGGGCCACTGCTAACCACGCTGAGATTCTCTATTGATAGGTTGAAAGCTTTTTGCACATAAGGGGTTAAGAGTGAACTGTGTGTTAGAAGGGGATTCGCTGAATGTGATCAGGCGGTGCAATAAAGAGTTGAGGATTCCTTGGGATTTGAGAACGATGTTGTTTCAGATCTTGTATTTATCAGAATCTTTATCCTTATCTTTTCAACATGTTTATTGGGAGGCTAACTCTGAGGTAGATTCTTATGCATGTCTCAGGGTATCTTTATCTTCTCTTTATGTTACTGACAATGTAATATCTCGCTCTAAGTATTTTCATTAATAAAGTTTATGATATTCGCCAAAAAACAAAAAAAAAAATCATTATGAATTTTAAAATTCGGTAATAAATTTTAAAATCAAGGCTACCAATTCCAATTTATATTTTAATTTTTGATGAAAAATTTAATATGGTTCTCTCTGTAGAGATGTAGTCGCTTCTTAAGAACTCACGGTTCATTTCCCCATAGAGCGTATGGGAGAAGTTCTCATATCCTGACATGTTCCCATCTATTGAGGGACGAGCGGAAGATGTTGATTTTTAGTTGGGTCCCACCTTTTAATGGGTGAGAGGGTATTTTGAAAATCTTATGGCTTTTAATTAATGAGATAAGGAGATATAAGAACGAGATAAATATTTGGATAACCTCAAAAAGTTCAAAATATCTTGAGAGTCATTGACTATTAGATAAATATGACCCCTTGAAAGTGAGGGACCACTTATATTAAAAAGGGTGTAGAGAGAAATTGTAATTTATTTGTATTCCCTTACGTGACTCTCTCTCTCCCCCAATTATATTTGTTTTTATTTCCCTCACTAACTCTCTCAATTAAACTCAACTAAATCTCTCTCTCTCAATTAAATTAGTCCACTGTTTCTCAAGGAATGTTGTTATCCCCCCTTGTAGTGGAAATGAATTTCTCCGATTCTTTTAGTTGCAAACAACATTCTGCATTGAACGATGCTACATGGAAACATCTCCCTCTAAAGCTAGAGGGAGGAGAACGCTTATTTCTACAGTATGAACGTTCTAAATCTACTCACAAGTACATAGACTGGCCTATCTAGTGAATGAAGAGAGAAGAAAGGGAAGCCCATGTTTAGTGGCAACTAGAAGCACTCTGTTATGGCTTAAGGGCACTTGGGTTTGTTGCCATGAGTCTTCATGTTATAATAACATGGGCACATTTTTGCATTTCCATCGGTCCCCGAAGGCACACAGCTACACCTTGCACAACATGTCCCACAAGCCCTCTTGCAAAGGTGTGGCCTCGACGATAATCTGCACCTGCCGGTGCATGCTTTTCCACAATCTACAAAAGAAGAGACACAAAACTGCTTAGAAACATTGAAATAAATTAGGAAACAGTAGTTTAGTTATTAGTTCATCAAGAAATAGTAGCATTATTACCCATGGTGCCTTTGGGGAGGGCGCCTTCAGGCACCTACAAAACATATAAAAACATAGGACCATCAGACTTTCGATGCTCAAATTTTGATGAATCTCTTTCTATTATAAGCCATTTGATATGTGATGACGATAGATTTGATAGGAGGAGGAAACCTCCATGTGTTGAAGGCACAAAGAGGAATTGGGTAGGGATTGTAACAGGCAGGGCCAGGGCCTGGGCAGGGCCGCCTTGGGCTCTAGTCCCCATAGGGCAGGCCCAGGCCTGGCCGGGCCCTTGATCAGGCCAAAAAGGCCTTGACTCCACCCTTTGCCTATTGGGAGGGGACCAGGCCCGGCCGGACGGCCCTGCTCTCATGCCATGGTTGCCTGGCCCTAGCCCAGCTTCAGCTTTTCTTTCATGGTCCAAGCCCTAGTTTTTTAGGGCCAAGCTGGCCGGGTCGGGCCACCCGGCCCATTTCCACCCCTAGAGTTGGGTTTTGATGGTTGTAGATAGATACCGCTTGCGGTTCTAGTGCTGATCCGAACTCAAAAAGGAGCAGAAGAGCAAGGAGAGACGTAGCCAAGATGGGTACAAAGCGAGCCATATGAGATTAGTCAATGACGAGGAGAGCATGTGTGCAATTTATAGAGGACTTGAGGTGGTGGGACTCGAAATTTCTTTAAAAGCATGAGAGAGAGAGAGAGAGTACCTTCCTCCATTACTCTTTGTTGAGGTTGTACCTAAGGAATACATTCGACCAGAAAATGTCTCTTGGATGAGTAGCAAGGCCCACTTGGGCTCCTTTCTTCCATTATTATAACTATTATTTTTGAGTGGCAAATAGTTTTAGAAAAAAACAACATAAGTGGGAGAATCTCGACCGTCCAGCCAGCTTGCCACTTTATTTTCTATATTGAGAGAGGCTCCTACTCTTGGGGTTTTGTCGTGTACAGGTTCTTGCTTTTTATCAGGATCATTGAACTTGTGCCCAATTTGGTTGAAGCATTAGATACCTTCTTTCTCTTTTACTTTTAAGGTTTATTTTCTAATGAAAAAGGTTACTATTTGGGCAAGAAGATTACAAACACGTTTAGTAATTAAATGTAAAATTAGGCTATTTATTGGTGTAAGTTTAAATGAATTTTCTCGTATTTTTTTGCTCACTTTTAACCAACCGATTCTACATATGACTGCAAGAAATGACTATGACTTCCTTGTATCCAAAAAAAAAGAGTTAGTATCGCATACAACTCCATTTCTTATATTTGGTGTATGAAAGAATGAATTTACGCCTATGTTTTGTTCTTAACAAATGCTTTTAAACACAGATCTGGCACATTTGGTTTGGGTGAAAATATTTTCTAGAAAACATTTACACATAAAAATTCTCTCATGCAATTAAGTGTGAGAGTATTTTCGTACCAATTGGTCTTAGTGCATCTTTTCACACCAATTGGCAACTAATTGATGTAAAAATAATCCCACATTTTACCGCATGAGAGAATTTTTTCATATGAAAATGTTTTTAAGAAAATATTTTCACGCAAACCAAACATTCAGGTTAGTGCTTTTCTACCATCATATGTCTGAAACATATTAATAACTATAAATTTGTGTTGGATTGCTTTTCTACCATCATATGTCTGAAATATATTAATTAACTATAAATTTGTTTTCCCAGCAATTGTTTCTAAGGAAAATATTTTGGGGAATCCAGATTTGAGAGGGACCACAATTCTGACTTGTTGGCAAGTACGAAGGCCAACATGGTATAGCACATCACTGCTGACCTTTCTTGGAAAGATATGTAAGGATCCTAGTTGGAAGAGGAGATAAAAGTCTGTTTGGGCATTAAAAATTGTTGAATGAATCGATAAGTTCAATTTTCCTATTTATTTTTAAGATTAGTTATATAATATCCGGATGTGAGCTAAATATATCGTTGTAGATACAATATGCTCCCAGGCATAGTGCTCTCCCAATTTGCCAAGTTAATGCAAATATTAGAAAACTTTTATTTCAGTCTAATTGGGACAACAAAACAATCTTGGAAGCTCAATCAGATGGTGAGTTTTCGATAAAAATTCTATTTATATATTGTTGTTCGTGATAGATAGATGGGGTACGACGTAAGTTGTGAAAATTTGAAAATGACCCGTTCCACATAAAGTGCAGGTACTTTTGTGGCTTCTAAACTTTTATAAGAACTTACTGCATATTCTCTTAAAAAAAGGAAACATGTCGTGGGAAATGTGTGTTTTCTTTGTAAGCAAATGGGGAGAATGGACATCACAATGAATTGGTCGACTATGAGAAATGAATGTAGTGGTTTTTCGAGATCTAATTCTATTTAGTATGGACTTCTAATCTTTTATATATATATGATAAAAATGCAGAAAATTTGTGTGTCCTATTTGGATCATCATATGGGAATGATGGTTCATCTAGAGAGAGGAGAGCAAAGCTTCCTGTACATAAGTTGCAATTTCCTCTTAGAGAAGAGATCTTCCTATAAAGAGAAACATTGATGATGTCTTCTGAAGATTCCTGCAGAGTGAGATGTTGGTTTTTTGTAGAGAATTGGTTCTCATAAAATATTTGGGTTGTTTCCTCTTTTAGTTAGAGAAAAAATTAATTTATCGTTCCTCTCGCGTCTCTATTTGGTGTTGTCGATAATGGTTACTAGAAGTAAAGAGAAGGAAGGGATAGCGGTTTTTGCTCGACTTGGGTTTTTGTCGAGGTTTGTTCCACAATTTTTCATGAAACTTTCATTGGTATAGTAGATTTTAGTTTGCCGGATCCGTGGATGTAGTTACATATGTGACGAACCACGTAAATCTTAGTGTTCTTTTTGTGTTATTTATTTCATGCTTTATTTTTGTTGCTTATTGTTTTTTTTTTTTTTGTCGGTCTTTTTTTTTCGTACTTTATTTGTCAAAAATCAACCCATCGGGTTTAGAGCTTCCACATACAACAAGTGGTATCAGAGCACTACAAGTGGTATCAAAGCCATGGTTTGAGGTTTTTGATAATACAATAAAGGTTTTGAATGCAAGGTTCGAAGTGGAGAAATTTGATGGAAACGCTATTTTTCAGCATGAATGATGAAGAAATTTATTTAGTAAAAGAAAAATAATTTATGAAGCTATCCGATGGATGTTGGCAAAGTGAGCATCTGATTTTGATATCAAGGTGGAGATTGTTGGATTTGATACTATCCAAAATCACTTACATAAAGAAATCCATATTTTATGGGATTGATTGAGATTGATCCATATTATGTGGGATTGAGATATTTTTATATTATATAGAATTGAGAATGATATTGATTAGTTTCCTAAAAGAAATATAAATTTAAAAAGGATTAAGACTCTTGGATATATCTCTTGGTCTTTTGAGATATATGTAAGATCTATATGAAGTTTTCTATTTAGTATAGACTCCTAATCTTATATACATGGGATGAAAGTGCAAAAAATTTGTCTACCCTATTTGGTTCACCATAAGGGAATGGTGGTTCCTGTAGAGAGAGAGGGGGGCAAGACCTCCTATACATAAGATGCAATTTCTTTTTAGAGAATAGAGTTTCCTATGAAGAGAAACATTGATGGTGTCTCCTGAAGACTCCTGCAAAGTGAGAAGTTGGTTTTTTGTAGAGAAGTGGTTCTCATAAAGATTTTTGGTTATATCTCCTTTTAGTTAGAGAGAAAGTCAATTTTTCGTTGCTCTCGCATCTGTATTTGGTGTTGTTGACGATGGTTACTAGAAGTAAAGAGAGGAATGAAGAGTGGTTTAAAAAGGGGTTTGCTCGATTTGGGTTTTTGTCGAGGTTTATTCCAAAATCTTTGATTTAATTTTTATTGGTATAGTGGATTTCAGTTTACCATACCCGTAGATGTAGTCATATCTGTGACGAACCACATAAATCCTGATGTTTTTATTTTTATTTTCTACTCTATTTTTGTTGCTTGTTTTTTTTTTTTAATTCTTTTTTCTCTTACTTTATTTGTCAAAAATCAACCCATCGGGTTTAGAGCTTCCACATACAAAACCTTCTCGAGTCCATGTGGTTTAATTATAGCCAAAGAGGATTAGATCAAAGGAATTTTACATGGTTTAAGGATCATAGAAGCTAAGCATTTGAGGTCATAGGCTATTGTTGAAGGTTATTCTCTGCATGTTTGGTTTGCATGAAAATATTTTCTATAAAACATTTTTACATAAAAAATTATCTCATGTGATTAAGTGTGATAATATTTTCATACTAATTAGTGCATCTTTTCACACCAACTAACAACTAATTGATGTAAAAATATTCCCATACTTAACTACAAGAGATAATTTTTTCATGTAAAATATTTTTTGAAAAATATTTTCATGCGAACCAAATGTGCTATAAATTAATTCAGCTGGTGCCAAAAATGAGCATAGTCCTGGAAGTAAATGTTTTATTAGTTTCATATCTAAGGTATTCAGGGTCGTAAAATAATCCCTAGAATTTTTTCCATATGAAAATAGAGGATACACATGTATGGTTCTTCTTCTATTAGACCTACATTAAACTATTCTAAAATTTAAGTTTTAGAGAGAGAAACTATCTCAAAATTTTAAAGGAAAAAAATATCTCAAATTTTAAGTTTTAGAGAGAGACTTTATGAAAAATTTTAGAAAGAGAAATTTTATCAAATTCCAAGTTTTAGAGATAGAAACTATCTTTAAATTTTAGAAAGAGAAACTATCTCAAAAATTTTTAAGAGAAACTATCTTAAAGTTTTTAGTGAGAGAAACTATCTCAAAGTTTTTAGATGGAGAAGATATCTCAAATTTAAAATTTTAAGAGAGAGAAGCTATCTGAAATTTTTAGAGAGAAACTTTCTCAAATTTAAGTTTTAGAGAGAGAAACTATCTCAAGTTCTAGGAAAATAAACTATATCAAAATTTTAAAGAGAGAAACTATCTCAAATTTTAGATAGAAAAACTATCTTGAAATATTTAGATAAAAATTATATCAAATTTTAAATCTTAGAGAGAGAACCATCTCAAAATTTCTAGAAAAAGAAACCCATTTCTAAGTTTTTGTAAAGATAAACTATCTCAAAATTTTTATATAAAAAAACTATCTTGTATAAACTATCTCAAATTCCTAAGCATCCTTGCAACCTTTTTATAGTTGCTTGTTTGTTTGTCCTTGTGTTTCTCTCTTTGCCTGTTTTCAAGTATGTTTACCAAACATTGGAAAAACCAGGCTTAAGTAATTAATTCCCTCTAGACTCTTTGTATATGTAAATATTTTTCAATAAACATTTTTCTGTCAAACTATTTGATGCGAACCAAACGGACCTATAGGGTAGAATGCAACCTATAGGGCAGAATGCATGTTTCATGTGGGCCTGCATATAAGGAGGTGGCAAATGAAGAGGAGGACATATACCAGGAACACATTCATAGATTTAATTGCTCATTTTATTGATCCTTCTGTTGTACTTAGGTATCTAATGAGAAATTAGTGACATTCTCCCGGAAAAAAAAAAAGGCATAGAAGATAATCAAGATGCTACATGGAAGGACACAGTGGGTCTGGCCTTTGCTGATGCATTGTGTGATGTTGCTATGGTGATTAGCTAAAGAATATATGGGCATATAATCGTACGATGGTTTTGTACCCCCAAGAAAGCTCTAAAACGCTTTCTGTATTTTTTTTTTTTTTTGTTTTTCTAATCTTATGCTCTGTAAGTACTTCAGAATCGATGCCTGTTATGATCCAACTAAAATATCATAATTACTATCTCACACTCTTGAAATCTTTCAAATGTTAGGGCTAATAACTGGAGTTTAGGGTTCACAATCATTAGTTCATTAGATTTCAAAATGGGTGGTGGTAAGAGTGCCATTGATTATATACAATGTTCTCAAAAATATTTCTCGAACTTTGTGACTCACCCAAAGCCATTTGATTTGACATCTAATGAGTGAAAATAATTGTAACCTCTTTGTACAAAAAGTAAAAAATGTAGTTTATATAAGATTGCAATTTTAAACAATCCAATTAAAACGCACCTTTAAATTTTATCATAACATTTAATTTTGGTATATTTTTTTTATGATTATTTGGAAATGCATTTTCATATCTAATTATAAAATTTTAAACTCCAAAAATAGTTAAAATCAAGTAGATCTATAAACATACAAAAATTTTGAAAAATTTCTTAGACTCAAATTTTTATTTTTTCATCCCGATGTTGAGATGATTAATTGGAGGGTTTTTTAATATTAAAACAACCTTTTTCGATATATTTTTGAGATGCATCTGTAATTCTATATTTTTAAGGTTGCAAACTTATATAAACTTTTTCCAAAGGTAAACGATCTCTTTGTAGAGAATCCTTTTATAACAATTCAAGGAAATGAAAAGAGTTACTTATGGAAGATATTTCCTACTACATATGCTCCAAATTTTCTTTGCGAAGATAGTCCCTTTAGACTCTACACACACGATTTCAACCCGTGTTCATAAAATCGAACCGAAACGGTTAACTAAACATGAGCCTGAAAGCAGTTCAACCGGCCTAACCAATAAACCGGTCGATTCAACTGCTCTAACCGGGCAAATCTTGGGCGCTAAAAAAAGTGTTGGAAAAAAAAAAAAAAAAATACAAATAAAAAAAATACTAAAATATGAAAAGCATATAAAGAATGATTAAAACAAAACACATTAAAATAAAGTTGAAAATTAATGAAAAAAACAGATTTTTACCCATTTTATATTTTCCCATTGCTATTTTTAAAATTTTTTAAAAAAGATGGAAAAATATAAAAGTAAGTTTTAATGACAAAAACAATTTTTAATCTTTACCATAACATAAAGAATATTTAAAAATATATTCCAAATCAAATTCTTTACTTTTGAGAATTTATATACATCTTTTTGATTTTTTTTTTTTAAATACCGGTTGATCACCCTAACCGTCCAAAGCCGGAACCGGTCTGGCCGGTTCCTATTTAACCGGGCAGTTAGCGATTAAATCTGGCAATTTTGCTAACAATGGTTTCATCAGAGGAGAGACTGTATGAAGCTCTAGGGCAAAAAACAAGTATTGTTTGTCCAAAACTGTTATTAAACCTCGGAAAATACCAATTTGTTAGAGCTCAGTCCGAAGGAGCAAATGGTCGACAATGTTTATCCTTAAACTTGTGAGGGAACCCACACGTAATCTCACAGACAAGGGGTCCAAACTCTGATTAGCCATGGATAACTTTTAACAATCTCAGTAGTATATTGGGTCCAACTTTTAACAAACTCAGTAGTATATTGGGTCCAAATCAGCTTTTAATTGTAGAAAATCATAGCCATATGTTAACTTGAATGCCATTTTAGGAATTTGACCACATCTATTTGGGATAACAGGAGCCATGTATTGTGAGGAATCCGGTAATTTCACTTTTTTCCACTATTCAATAGAAATAAGCAGGAAGGTTAACTTGCATAATATACAAACGGCTCAACCATGAAGAACAGAGGATAAAGTGAACAGCAAGAATTCAAGCGTGAACACCACAAGTCCTCTTTACAAAAATGTGAAAAATAAAAGACCGTTACGAAATTGGAACGTCTGATATACCTTTCTCGATAATTTCCTCAAATCCCCGTTTCTTCTGAGATTGCTTTTCCTCACGCCTTTTGTCCTTCTCATTCACATCTTGCTGAACCCTATCCATGATCACTTTGAATCCAGGGATTACACGATCAAGCTTTTGGTAAACTCTATTGGTGAGGTTGTGGAAAAGCCTAAACATTCTCTGCATAAACAAATCAAAATCACCATAAATCATTCTCATCAAGAGAACTCATAATTCATACCATTGCCTTTCTGAAATCTCAAGCGCACGAGTCAATGATGATTTCTTCTATGTATAATGAGTAGAAGAATACTCAATAACAAAATTTTAGTTAAGAATATATAGGATAGAACCTCATGGTTAAGAATATATAGGATAGAACCTCATGGTTAATCGAGAAGGAAAGCATAGTGTTACCTTCACGTCTCTGTTCCAATGCCTAATGTATGGAGGACCAGTAGTGTAGGAACCTAATGGCTCGCGATACCACCCTCCATCATAAGTGATCTGGTCCATAGCTTGCTCTATACTAAGAACCTCCCAAGGCCTCAATCCAGGGATTATCTCTTGCAAACGTTTCCTGAGACAAACAATCAGTCAGTAATGACATTTTGCATGGTGATTAAAATTTTCGAAAGTAACTGACACAAATCATGCAAACTTCCAATGATAATATATTTTAACGGTGTGTAGTCTGTTCAAGGCCGAAGACTGTAAAGAAGCCTTCAATGAGAAATCTGTGAAAGTGAATATCTGCAAATGGATATAGGAATCCAAAAATGAGGAACAATAAATGCCAGCACCACCCATTTTTCTGAAAAATTAAGCTGTGAAAGTGAGAAAAGCACACATCACCAAATGGATATCATCATCATTTTCAAAGCCTTTTTCCAAGTATTTGGGATCGGCTATATGAATCATGGTCCGCCATTCTGCTCTATCAAAAATTATACCCTCAGTAAGGCCATAAGTCCTCATATCTTTTCTCACTACTTCCAATCATGACCCAAATAAGTCTCCATATATTTTCTCACTACTTCTAATCACGTCCTTTTTGGCCTACCTTTTGCCCTTTTTGAGCCTTCCACTTGAACCAACTTCTTGTTGTGTGTAGAAGCTCTAAACCCAACGGGTTGATTTTTAGCAAATAAAGTACGATAAAAATATATCTGGCACCAAATAAAAAAGAAATAACAAGAAAAAAAAAAAACAAAATTTACGTTCTTCAACACAGATGTGACTACATCTATGGGCAAAGATAGTCGATGTTTTTCCACTAATTCAAAGAAAAAACAATTACAAGACACTTACTTGAGAGAACCGGCGACACAAAACTCAATCTCCCACCAAGTATTCTTCTCTCTCTAAACACCCAAAAGTTTTCCTCTATCTTTCTGGCACTTTTTCTATCTACAAAACAACCAAAATAAAGAGAAAAATAAACCCAAAAAAACACCCACGTGATGGCCCCCCACTTTTTCTTATGTTTCTCTCTTTAGAGTACTACTTAAACATAGAGTAGAGAAACCCCCAAAAAGTAGATAGTGAGGGTCCATACCTTTCCTAACTTTATGGAAAAGTTTATCCTCATCAAGTATCGACCTAAAAGCCTATCCTAACCTAAATAGCACTCACCCAAATCAACTCCTATAATTCGGTTAATAACAATCTCATATTAATAGGAATCTCAAAAATAAAGAAAACCAAATATTATACAAAATTTATCTAATGTCAGAACAAGTCCAGATCCAAATCCAGATCAAGAAAATGTAATATTCATTGTTATTACTACAAGAAAAATGGGCATATCAAAAAGGATTGTCAGAGAATTTGAGATGAAATCACTAAATTGAAGACTCAGCTTGCTAGATAATTTGAGATCAAAGATTTACGTTCAGCAAAGAAAATTTTGGGCATAGAAATACATTGAGATTGAAAGTTGTGTGAATTGTGTTTCTGACAATACTTCTTGATATGCCCCTTTTTCTTGCAGCAATAACAATGAATATTACCTTTTCCTGACCTGGATTTGGATCTAGACCTAACCTGACGTTAGAACAATCTTGTGTAATATATGGTTTCCTTTATTTTTGGGATTCCTATAATTTGGGATTGTTATTAACCGAATTACAGGAGTTTGGGTGAGTCATATTTAGGTTCGGATAAGCTTTTGGATCCATAGTTGATAAGGATAAAGCTAATTTTCCATAAACTTAGGAAAAGTTGGACCTTCACGAATATATTTGTTGGGTGTTTCTCTATTCTATATTTAAGTTGTATTCTAGATAGAAAAACAAAAGAAAAAAATAGTGGATCACCATGTAGGTGTCCCTTTGGGTTCATTTTTCACTTTATTTTGAGTGCTTTGTAGAGAAAAAAAGTGCCAGAAAGATAGAGGAAAACTTTTGGGTGTTTAGAGAGAGAAAATTATAGAGAGAAGAAGACTTGGTGAGAGATTTGAGTTTTGTGTCTTTGATTCTCTAAAGTAAGTACCTTGTAATTTTTTTTCTTTGAATTAGTGAAAAAACATTGATCATTTTCGCCAGTGGTGTAGTCACATCTGTGACAAACCACATAAATTCTAGTGTTCTTTTTCTCCTATTATTTTGTTCTTGCTTTATTTTCTTGCTCGTTGCTTACTTGTTGCTAGTTCTATTTTTCTCGTATTTTATTTGCCAAAAATCAACCCATCGGGTGTAAAGCTTTTGCGAACAACATTCGCACCTCCTAATAGGTGTTGTAATGGGTATGCGCTGCACATGGCCAACCTAACTAAATCTACTTTCTCTCATCTTATTGCCTATTTAAGCAGCACCTAAGTTCTCCCTAATGTAATCATTTCGAACTCTATCCCTTCTTGAATTGCCACTCATCCATCTCAACTACACTCATCCTATGGATATGTTGTTACTTGACAGCCCAACATTCCACCCTATAAAGCAAAGGTGGTCTCACAGCTCTCCTATAGGACTTCCCCTTCAGCTTCATTGATATGTGGCAATCACATAACACTCTAAGTGCACATCTCCACTTTGCCCACCCAACTCTAATTCTACATACGACATCTTCCTCAATCCCCCTATTTTCCTGGATTATAACCCCTAGATATTGACAGTACGCTCTTTTTGGTATTTCTCGGCCATCAATCTTAACTACTTCCTTGTCTATGCTCCAATTATTACTAAACTTCCATTCCACATACTTTGTTTTAGTCCGACTAATTTTAAAACCTTTAAATTCTAAAGCATCCCTTCAAAGTTCTAACTTTGTGTTGACACCGCTTCGAGTCTCATTGATCAAAACCATATCGAAAAGCATACACCACAGTACCTCATCTTGTAGCCTTTAAATTCTAGAGCATCCCTCCAAAGTTCTAACTTTGTGTTGATGCTGCTTCAAGTCTCATCGATCAAAACCATGTTGAACAACATACACCACAGTACCTCATCTTGCAGGTGCCTAGTTAAGTCGTCCATATCTAAGACAAAGAGGTATGGGCTCAATGCTGTCCCCTGAGGTAGACTTATTGTCATTAAAAACTCACTCTCGTCCATTAGTTATCCACACACTAGTTAGCGCTCCCTCGTTCATATCTCTCACCAAATCGATATAGTATCAGGAGACTCCTTTCTTTTCCAACACCCATCAAATTAAATCTCGAGATACTCTAATGTAAGCTTTTTCTAAATCAATAAAGATTATGTGGAGGTCTTTTTCCTTCGCCCTAAACTTCTCAATAAGTTGCCTAAGTAGGAAAATAACCTCAATAGTTGACCTCCTTGACATAAAATTGAATTGGTTTTCTGATACATTCGTTTCATGCCTTATTATCGCTCCATCATTCTATCCCACAGCTTCATAGTATGGCGCATAAGTTTGATCTCTCGATAGTTCGCACAATGCTATATGTCTCATTTGCTCTTGAAAATAGGTACCATAATGTTTTTCCTCCATTCGTTCAGTATTTTCTTTGTTCTCAACACCTTATTGAACAAGTTGATCAGCCAGTAAATGCCAATCTCTCCCATGCACTTCCAAACTTCTATCGCAATACCATCTGGTCCTAAATCCTTTCTTATCTTCATCATCTTCAAGGCTTCTTTTACTTCTGATATCCTAATGTTACGAATGTATTTATGTTTTAATTACTATATCTATTACCAAATAGATATAGCAATCCAATATATATATATATATATATAGGAAAAAGCTAACAATAGCTGGGCAGCTATAATGAATAGTAATATAGGTGGAATCTCAGCCATCAAATCTTCATCATGTAGTTCAAAATACATATCACTATATGAATTTTAATATGTTTTCTAAAAATTTGATCATAATGAAATTTTAGACGTGTGTACTAAAAAATAGAGCACAAAATTAGAAAATATATAAAAAATATTTTACTTTTTTTTGTATTGTTAAATAGCAATTTGTAAATCAAAATTCTTCCAATCAATAAAATACAGTTAATTATAAAAAAAATGGAAGTGTAAGATCGACATGCTCCTGTGTGGAGGGAATCATTCAGGATACAAATGTTGCAATATTAAAGTGTTATGAATAATACTTAGGCATTGAGTAGTCCATGGCAACCAGTGTAAATGCAGCATACTATGGAAACTCTTTTCCTTTATTTCTCAAAAAGGAAAAAAATCCTCTTTCTCATTCCAACATAGATTTAGTACAACCAAACAAAGGCCCAATACAAAAGAAGCATACCTGAGATCTTTTGGGATAAATTTGTTTGGCATATGGTCTTCTTCCAATATAGTGGTGAGCTCAGATCCACTGGCCCAAAGAAACAAGGCATGACTGGGAATTCTTTCACCAGGCCATACCCCTCCATTGGCTTCAAGAACAGCAAGATCGCGCCTCTTGCTCTCAATGGCTTCATCTTGAAGCTGCTTGTAGGACTTCTTCTCGAATCCCTTAAGGGGAACCCAGGGAGGTATACCTTTCCCCATTTTATGAAGGGCAGCTGTTGCAGCAGCCCCTAGCCTTACTGCAGAGAGAAATTCAAAAGTATTTAAAGTAGAACAGCATGATTAGCATATCATACAATCAACCAGTCTCAGTGAAGAACTCGAACCAAATTTCTAGTATAAAATTCCTTTTTCATGGGGACACCTACTATAAACCAATGGACTCAACAAAACATAGTACACTGGAGACATCATTGTCCAATGAAGTGATAGATGAATAGGAATGGAAGAGTGAGACCACCATTGGGATTATGTCCAGTTCTGGGATTATGTCCAGTTCTGCTGGGTCCCTCTTTCTGTCCATGTCAGTGCATCATTTTATTGGATGGTGATGACGCAATGGACAATAAGTATGCCATAGGCTAGTGAATTGTAACATACTTTCCTTTACGATTTGTGAATGTATTGCAGGTATGGAACTCTTTAAAAGAAGAGGGTTCCACCATTTAAGAAACTTCATGTATGGTAAGCAACCCATGCAAACATAAAAATAGAAGATCAACTCAATTTCCAAACAAATCCATTTGTCAGTGGTCACAACTGCAGAACTTTTGAAAAAAAAAAATCACAAAACAAAATAATGGTCACCAAACCTTCCCATGTGGCAATTGCTGGTTGCAAGCCATAAACCATGCCAATTGGTGCCCATTCATCCATGTCTTCCCCCCATATGAAAGTGTTTGTATCAATTATCCCAGCAGCCCAAGAAGTTTTGAGCTGAATTAGCTCACATGGTCCTCTAGTGCGACCTAACCGATCCTTGTAGTAGAAACCGCCACTCCTCATGATAACTATTTGCAAAGGAAGAACATCCCAAACTTAGAATATAGGATCAAAAAAAGAAAGAAAGGCCAAAAAAAGAACCAAAATTCGCAGTTCCACCACGAATCACTACAAAAAGAAATGGGAAACTGATCTTAATAGCCATTAAAGATAGGCTGTTGAGTATTTTTAACATTTGTAACTATTCCAACTCATGATCATGTGTCTTTTCATGGGTATTTTCAAATAAAGTCAAATGATATAGGTAAAATGTTAAATAGTTCATATTTTATGAGTATTTTGATGTACTCCCCAAAGAAATATCCATGAAAGATATTGTAGATGATAGACATTAGCAAACATGGAAAAAGAAACCACCACCAGATTAGGGCAAAAGAACAGAGAAAAGACAAACAAACAACTGGTACAAAATCAGAGCAAAAAGCAAAAGAAAACCAAAATTCAAAGGTTCACTATTAATCACTCCAAAATCACCACAAAAAGCATAACATGCAGAGAAAACAAAAACACAAATTTCTCCATTAATGGACACAGCTTTTGGGAGAAAACACAAAGAAAAGCAAAAACTCAAAGCATTACATTGAAGAAAATCAGAACTGATAGCTTCTGCCTATGCTAAGATGTGGCCTTGAGGTCCCAAGAGCTTTTGACACAACTATGTTCATCTGGAATTTTCTTGCCGCTATAGCCTGAGACAGTGAGCTTTGATGGGAACCATCTCTGCTCTGGTTCAGCTGTTTTGAAGAAGAAAAAATATCACCTGATTGTTTTTAGCAAATACTTCTCAGAGGTTCTGATATCAGAAGCTCAAATAGATGAGGGTTTGTGCAGTGTCTTAAATGCCCTAAAGGCTCTAGCTGAAGACGTCTCTGCAAAGTATGCTTTCAAGGAGGAAATGATGACCTCTGCAGCTTTGATGCTAAACGTGGCCAAGGGTTTATCAGTTTATCTTGTGCATCCATACACACTTACATTCTTGCCACACAGTGTAACATTTAACACTTGCATATCCACCTTTCCATCAATAATAGAAGAAAAAAGAAATAAGAACAAACCAGGAAAGAAAGCCATAGAAGTTCTTCACATATGTATATCTCTTTCAGATGTTTCCACCATCTAGAGTGTCTTTATTTGCTCCAAAATCTAAACTACTTGCCATTGCCTAAGCTGATCTTACATTCAAAGTCACTGTGACTCCCCACATCAACCGTGTGATTGATGAAATTTTTTGAAACAATTTAGGTTGGATAATGCTGAATAACCTAGCCCAATAGGTGTTTGTTCGCAAGAATTGATTCCTCGTCAAGCAACTGCAAATTTGAAATTTTGAATCTTGTATTAGTCAAATACTCCTATGAGAGTGAAAGTTTAGATAGGTGCTAGGACAGAGAGCAGGTTTGAACAATTCAAGAAACACATGCTGGTTGAGAGGAGAAAAAAAGAATATGGTCAAGGAACTGCTGGTTATAAGGAACGCCATATGAAACATATGCACCAAACAAGGATTGAAAAGAGACTTAAGAGACTTCTTGGGAAAAAGGTAGATAGCCTTTCACCCTTTGTTCAACCGTCTTTAAAACTATCTCAGCCTACTTGGGAATCTCAGAGTCTTACATTATTGGGCCTTCATTGCATTGTTTATCTATAGATTCCACTGAGTCCAACTGGCTGACTTGGGCACAGGACCCTAGAGGGTCCCAATCAAAGTTTGGGTTTTTAGTTTTAAACACTATATGAAAATAGAAACACACTTCTGACACCATGAGTGGAGAAGTTAGAAGCTGATCTTACACACAAACTTAGTGTAACTCTCCTAGTCAACCAAGTAATCAAAATTTCAAGTTGGACAATGTCAAACCACCTACTTCAATGGGCAAGTCCAAATTTGAATTTCTGAATGCTTTGTTAGTCAAATATTCCCATGAAAGAGGGAAATTTGGCTATTGCTAGGAAAGAAAACAGGGGAGAATAATTCAATAAACACATGCAAGCAGTAAGTTGAAAAAGGGATGTGCCTAAGGAACAGAGAGCAATCAGCTAACGACTGCATATATAGAACACATTTTGAAACATGTGCCCTGAACAATGCATGGAAAAATCATGCAAAGGTAAAACTGTGGATACTAGAGACTACCTCTTCCCCATACCTGATATTTGAAATCACGAGTTGACAAAAAGGCCATTTAGTACTGACAGAAGCTTCTAGCTTCTGGGCACACAAGAGATGCCCAAGGAAGAGATTGAAGCCTTGGAGTTTTAGTTAAACATAAGAAAGAAAGCGTTCAAATCCATCAGAAATGCAGATTACATGGACATGAAAAATCATTTACAAGGTGTTCTAGCCAAAAGCAAGCTTGGACCACCCTCCTAATGTATGGGGCCCTGAAATGATAGGTTTCAAAGTTTGTTGTTCTGTCTCAATCTATGCCACAGCATTTCATCAAAGAATATCTAGGAAATTTCTCTCTTTTTTTTTTTTTTGGGTAAATAAATTTCTCTTGTTATAGAACGGAGCTAAACATATAGATATAGGCCTATGCGCAGCAATGTTCGAAAAATTAGCCACCCCGCCTCCTAGGCAGCCAAATTGCTAAAACTCCACTAGGCGAAACTTAAGCAAGGTGCCTAGGTGCCACCTCGATGTAGGTTGCCGAGGGCAGAAAAATGCACTCGGGTAGGGTCAAAATTAGTAATTTCCCCCCCCTAAAAAAGGGGGAAAGGGTTTTGGGGGACATTCTAACCCCCAAAACCAAATCCATACCATCTAGAGAGAATAACTCCCCAAAAACCTCTATTTTTGTGATTTATCGATAGATCAATATATTTTCAATTTTTTTGATTTCCTCCCAAAACAAAGGCAAGGTGTTTTCTGAGTTTCTAGTAGTCGATTTGGAGGACTTTTGGTGACCCAATAAACGAGGTTTGCGACATCGATTTGATTTTAACATTTTAAAGCATTATGATATTTAAAAAGGGTTTTGATTTGTTTTTGCTATAACATATTATGTTGTGAATCATTTTTTTTTCTTTTATGATATATTTACAGGTTTGTAGTTGAAGGATTGATTTTTTTTGTGATTAATTGAATTTTTCCTCATTTGGACGATGAAATTGGGCATAGATCGTATTCTTTTATGAAAATTTGATTCTTCATTTGTACAATGTGTCATGTTTTGATATTCCATTATTTTTTATTTACTCTATTTGATAAATTAATAAGAGAAAATATCTCCCTAGACCCTATTTTTTAGAACAGTTTCTCACTGAACTTTGAAAACTATCTTGCAACATTAAAGTTTTTAAAAACATTTCTTGCAACCCCCTCAACAGTGTTGATCCCCGTTTTATGCTTTTAATAACATTTTGCTATCCTAAATAAAGTCCCAAATCTCAAATACACCCACCCTTTCTCTCTCTCTCTCATTTTACCCACCGTCTATCTCATTTCTTTCTCTCATACATCCGCTCCCTCCCATGGGCCCACCTCTATATCTCTCTCACATCCTCTCACCCTGAACTTCTCTATCTTTCTCACACCCTCTCTCCCCCAAAACCCTTGCACTCTCTTTCTGTCTATCTCGTCTCTCTCCCCCAACCCCCCCTTTTCTCTCTCTCTAATCTACAGCTCTTTGATACGAAAAACCTGGTTCGATCTAAATTTCCATGGCAGATTTTCCATTTAACTTTTCAGGTGTGATGAAGCAACACACATGGTCTTCACAAGTCTCCATTAATGGAGGGACAAAGAAGGGCACCTAAACCCATTCAATTTTCATTGAGAATTGTATATATCAAGAGAGAGATATTAGGTGCTCTAAAATTTACATAGGGGTTTAGGTATGGCCAAGAAGCTCAGTGGCAGGCAGGGTCAGGAGTCCTCTTTAGGCTTGAGAATATGATTGTTTTTCATCAAATCCCTTTTTTTCATGTTCTCTCATTTACTCCATGTGCATTTCTTCAACCATTGGTTGCCAAAGCCTCACCCTTCATTCACGAACCAGTTAGAGAGAGGAAGAAGAAAGCACCAAATTGGTCACAAGATACCAGTAGTTTCTTGTCCATACCTTTTTTTTATAATCTCCAAGCTGAGGGGCGCAATCTCGGAGTAAACGGCCTTTATAGTTTCCACCTTCTTCTGCCCCAGCCATCTTCACCTCCAAATCCACACTCACCTCCCTCTTCATCTGATCCAGGCCCTGATATTTCCATCCTCGCCATGTTCATCACGGCTGCGGCTTGCTCCTCTTTCACCTCTGACGTGTCTCTCACACTGTTCATAAGGAGCAGTAATTCACCAACGATGGCGATGATGGGGAGAGTGAGATTGAAGTTGAAGATTGTAGCTTTCTCCATTTCAATGAGGGCAGGGCCAGAAGAGGTCAATGCTGCTAAGTGAGCAGCCCTGCTAGTTTTAGCAAATGGGTTTTCAGTGTGAAAAATGAGGTTCACCTGGAAAGATAATTTCCATCAAGGTATCTTAGGATTTCTCTGCCACTTCGGGTGAAAAATGGCTGGAAAATGAGTCCCGCTTTGATAGCATGCCTATGGCTCTAGGATTAGAGTGAGAGAGAGGGAGTTGAGGGAGAGAGGCAAGATATAAAGAAAGAGAGGGTTTCGAAGTTACCTCTGGATGGGCGTGAGGCTTCTTGAAGTTGAAATGCTATCCCTTGTCGAACACCTTGGTTGTGGCACAGACTCTCTCCCTTCCATACATTTGGGCCTCCCTCTCAGCGTTAGTAAACCCAGAAAGCAACTCTAGGATAACCTCCTTGAAAAATTCACTTGGAAATTTGCCAACTAGAACGGCAGATTTCTCTCATTAGGAGGGATAATTGCTCTCATCAAATCCACTCTTGCAAACATTCTTATCTACCAAATGTCCCTTTTTCAAATCCATTTCTTGGTGGCCCTTCGACTTAAGAAACTGATGAGGAATTTCTCTAGAGCGGTACCACAGAGGACCATAAATTCTACCTAGTCTCCTGAGATAAGTGTTGTACCCCCAAAAAATGCGGTGTCTTAGGTTTTAAAAGACGGAAGACCATGAACGCAGTCCTTCTGGGAAAAGAGAAAAGAAAAAAACAAAAGGCGGAAAAAACCTCTTTTATGTTCAAGAGAAAATCTATATTTTTTGCTTTTTATATTCAAGAGAAAATCTATTTTTTTTAATGTATTCTCTTTCTCTCACCCCTTATATTTTGTCCTACCCCCTCGCACCCCCTCTTCTCTAACCCTTCTTTCTAAGCCTCTCTCTTCATTAGCTCTATTGTTCTCTTTCTCTCACCGCCTTTTATTCTATCCTACCCCCTCGCCCCCCCCCCTCTTCTCTACCCCTACTTTCTAAGCATCTCTCTTCCTTAGTTCTATTAAGCCCTCCTCTTCTTGCTTCTTGCTTTCTCTCTGATCTCCCTAAGTTGCCCCTACTCTCTATAAGCCTAGCCTCCCCTTCTCTATCAATCTCTCCTACTCAGGGCCCTCCTTCACACTTGCTCTTTTCCCTTCTCTCTCTCCCCCCTTACCTGTTAGCAAGCCTCCCTCTCCCTCGGCCTTGGAACCTCACTCTCCCACACAACTGGTATCAGCATGTCCTCCATCCCTCAAAGTACAGTATCACGTATCTAGCTTACAGAACATCTTCGACCCCCTGGCACTTAAAGTCGGACAGCTATTCCTTTACACTCTGTGGGCTTATTTTCTTATGAACTTCCCTCATTTGTAGCCTTTTTTATTATTATTTTTGAATCTTTCCATCTTTTTATTTCCTTTTAGTTTGTATTCACTCTCTTCCTCCCTTTGTACTCTTGAGCACCTGTTTTGTGGGCTGCCATTTTTACATCTTGTGTTCTGTAATTTCTCCTTTTTTATTAATCAAAGTTAGCCACGTTCAAAAAAAAATTTAATCTTAGCTAATAAATCCTAGCCATGCTTTGCATATCAGAACATTTTAAGCTATTAAAAATCGACAGAATCATGCATAAAAATAGAAGAACAAGCAACCACAAAAGCACACCAAAGAAAACAAAATTAAAAATAAAAATAAATAAGACAGAGCAAACCAAAAGAAAATCCAATACCAAAAGCTAGAGATCGCATAGATACTTACAGTCATAATAACGTTTCTCGAGCCTCTTGTACCCGAATGCCTGTGCCACATCAATAGGGCGACCGGGTGGATAAGGCCTTTGCCTAAAGCCCCATAAACCAAAAAGGAACTGCTTGCAGAAGTCCCAAAACTTATCATGTGCTTCTTTCTCCGTTTTAATGGCTTTCCTTGGCATTGGCCTACCATCAAGCCCGGGAACATTAGGTAAAGCCTTCCATAGATCATGGTCCTCCTTCCTAAAAGGAACTGAATTCTCTTTCAACTCCATCTCGTTAACGGCATCTGCAATTTCTTCAGCTCGAACAAGAAATTTGACAACCGGGCTCTTCTCGAACTTATCCCACCATTTCTCATTATCTGCTTTCTCTTCTGGTGTGAGCTCTTTCTTGTCGAAAACAGAGTCCTCATGGAGAATTTCTTCAACCTCTGGTGCGTGCCTGTAATCAGGTAGGTTTTCTTGCTCCCATAGAAACCTCTCAAGCTTCTCCTTATATCGATTGTTGGCCACTAATGGCTTTTGAGGTGGCTCGTTCTTCTTGAACCAGTTTGTTGAAATCCAGCAAAAGTTAGGGTTTGCAGGCAGCGGGTTAGGAGGTCTACTGAACCAGCTATGGCCGAACCTGTCAGGAGGCAAGGAAGCCATAAGACCTAAGCTTCTGTTTCTGCAACTATGACGAGAGAAAACTCTAACCCCAATTCATGGGCTTGTCATGGAGGAAACTACCGGAAAGTGCAGCAGCCAGTAAGACCGGAAACCCTAGTTCTCCGAGAATAATAGGAAAGAAAAATGCAAAACCCTGATCGTCAGCGGTGGAAATGGTGCAGATAATTTAGAGTACTGCCCGCCTATTGAGCTGCAAGTCATGTGCATCGAACCGGATTCGCAGCGTCTAAACAAATGCAACCAACCGGATTTACGCCGCCCGGAACCCGTTAAAGAGGTACTTGAGATGGGTGCACGTGTATTTCAAAACTTGGATTCATGGAGTGGAGAGGAAATGTTGGATCGTCGATGTAGATTCGGTTTGAGTCGATTTGAATATTTGAATGATAACCTAAACATATATTTTAAAAATAAATAAAATAAGATCAGGTTGATAAGTAAATTAAATAGATATTATATTAAGGTATTTTTTTAATATATCTAATTTTGCGGATGCTTATTCATAATTTAGTAATTTTTTTTTATGAGTATTGTATATAATTAATCAATGGCAAAATATAATTTTTTACTAGAAAGAAAAACATGTAGTAATTATAAAGGATAATGATATTATAAGTATAACGTGTGACATTAACATTAATTGTTTTTTTAACAATTAATAGAATGTCACAGTGTTTTGTAGAAATATCTAGTTTATCTCTCTTAATGACCAACAACACCCCATGATTGAAAAATATTATTTTACAAAAGAAAAATAATGAGCATGAATATTGAGTATATTTAGAAAACACTTTATACCTATGAGCACTCTAAAAAATCTGTGTAGCAACTTTTTTGTCTTGAGGTACTTTAAATATAAAAATATTTATATAAGGTCTCAATATTAAAATGTAGAATTAAGGTGCAATTGAAAATCCATTGGAAAATGTTATTTTAATGTTAAAAAATCTTCTAATTGATCATATAAATCGATTGAAAAATGTTGCTTGATGTTGAAAAGCTCTCTAATTGATCATCTCGACATTGAGATGTATGATAAATATGTAAGAAAATAAATATTATGATTCTCCAAAAGAGAAATGACATTATAAGACCCTCCTACACCTATGTGAGTAGAACCTAAATGATTACTATTAAATTTTAAAAACAAGCCTTTAAAAAATTTATGACATGGATGTGAGACTTGGGTGAATGAGTTTTCTAGAGATATGTGTCAAAATTTAATGGTGATCTTTTAAAATCTTACTCATATGGGTGTAGGACGGTCTCATAGTATCATTACTCTTCTGAAAAATAGTACATCTTGCAACAATTTATCTAAATCATCTTTTTTCAAGATTTTCATGTTTACTGTTGGTAAAACTAGAGGATCTAACCGCCCGGTTAAATCGCAACCGGTCAGTGACGGATTCCGGTTTTGAGTAGTTTTGGTGATCAATCGGTATTTAAAAAAAAAATTCAAAAAAATAAATATAAATTCTCAAAAATAAAAAATTTGGTTTGTAATATATTTTTAATATTTTTTATATTAAGGTAAAAATTAAAATTGTTTTGGTCAATAATACTCACTTTAATTCAAAAATCTATTTTTTATTAATTTTCAATTTCATTTGAATGTGTATTATTTTAATCATTTTTTATATTTTAATAGATTTTATTTTTTAACACTTTTTTTGATCGAAATTTCCCCTTAGAATGATTGAGTTAGCCGGTTCACCGATTAGGACGGTTAAACAGCTTCCGAGGCTGTGTTGAATTATTAAGAGAGCATAAAATCGGGGCGTTCAGCCCGAAACAGATTACTGTTTCAAAATAGTACAGTTTAGTGGGGAAAATGTCGTTCATGAGGGGCGACCTCTTCACCAAAACCAAGAAGCTTGTGAAGGGCCTTGCCAAGGGCAAACCTCTCTGGCTCGAAGCCATGGAAGAGTCAGCTCTCTCTCTCTCTCTCTCTCTCTCTCTCTCTCT
>NW_006499912.1:599729-652850 GCF_000471905.2 Amborella trichopoda | reverse complement strand
CCTGATTTCCAATCGATTTAGTTTCCTTTCTTCAAATTCGAAGCATAGAATTGACTTGGATAGTAATGAATTTGCCATTTCTTGAAGGTCAAGCATTACCAATTGCCCTATATTTCTTCACTACATGTTTCTGTTCTCTTGAAAAATAGAAAGACTATATGAAATTTTTTATGGGAGTTATTGAGTTGGAGAAGAATCAAACACACAACTTACTGTGGGTTTTAAGCCTCCATAAATTATTCCAGTTGGATAAAATCGTTTTAGTCTGGTGCCCTTGCACAAGCTCTCTACCCAAGTTGTCCCAATACCTGTTTGAGAGATTGACAAGAAGAAACTAATGATTCTCCCAAATCTTTTGATAGTAGGCCTCACTACGTTCGTACAATAAAAGTTAAGGATAGTGCCCTTGTCTTAGTTTGCTAATACATTGCATAATTAGTCATTGAGTGTCATCTATCATATCCAAGTGTGCAAATATTTGATCAATTCCATCATCAATTCCTCATTACTCATATGTTCTTCTATATTTCATGAATTTCCTACTAGTGTTGTTACCCCCTTGGCATTTGCTGGAAAGGGGGGGTATAAAGATTGTTGATTTTATTGTTTGATGTTAATGCAACATGTGTCAGTACGAAGTTTGTTAGTGCATTTATTCTTGGGCGCCAATGGTGCATGTAAAGTAGATAAACAAATAAATGTTACCCATTTACTACTTAATTGTGGTGATACTATTTGTGTGTTTTTGTTTTTGGGTTAAATTGGCTGGGTGTGTTCACACTTGATTGCACCACGTAGGGCTCCACCTGTGACGTTTCCTCGTACCAATGATAAATATGAGAAAATTACTCTCCCTGAGGATGTTTACGTGAAGAAATTCAATCAGATGTACCCTGAAGCTCTATATGACGAAGCTAATAGGTACTCCTTTTCCTCTTTTTGTAGATCAGTTTCATATTTATAATAGTTTGGTTATCATTTATGATCTTAGTTTAGTCTTGAGTATTAACACAAGGTGTACATTGACACGCACATGCTTAAAACGAATTTTATACCAATTGAGTCTGAGAATTTCTCATGTTTATAAATGCCAACTTGGTATTACTTTTATGGGTATCACAAATTTGACTGAGATTATTGCATATCAAGTGTTACTTTAGTTCTACTTTGACATTTACATATGCTTACTTTGTGGAAAGCATTGACTGTGTTCTCAATCCTCTACAGATTTAGTGGATTTGATCCCCCTCCAGCTCGAGTGTTTGGTTGGCGTGTGCTTTAGTTGAAACAACAGGGAGTCGGCGAGGATGAAGCCATGGCTATGGCTAATGTATGTATTACATCTCCTAAACCGATACCTTCTTTTGTTTTCTTGATTGGTTAAAAAATGGGCCATTTTATCTGCATCAAGCTAGGATTTAAACCCAATGCCACTGTGCTGTGGGCCTTATACCCTAATCACTAACCCATATCTTGATGTTTTATCTGCTTATATTCTTGCATTTGTGTTGTCCTTATAACATCTACTTACTGGGGGATGTTGATCACATGTTTGCTATGCTTTCTGTAACAAGGAGTCATCTTTCTTCATTGAATAATGGATTGTGAACTAGTTAACTTTTCTGCTTCTGACCTGACAAGTTATAGCCTTTGAACCTGTTTGAATCCCAGTTTGGGATGTTCCCTTTAGGCTTCAGAGATGTGATGCTGTTAACATTTAGTACCTAATACACAGACTTGAGATGCTGCCTTCGTAGAGCTCTTAGGTTGAATGGGTGATAAAGAACTACTTGGCAATGAAACACCACACTCCAAACAATGATTGCATGAATTATACAAATGATATGACAATAATCCTGTTCATATTCATGCTTTTCGATTCCAGCAGAATATCATGCAGAGCTATGATATTACCAAGTTAATATCACTAGACGAGCATATAAGACACCGCTTAGTAGGTTGGAATTAAGGGTCATTTACCCCCTCAAAAGAAATAAAAGGTTAGGATTGAGAACACATCGGTCCAATCTATGAAGAACAACAAATTCAAAGGAATATTACTACGATCATAAGGTGTAGCTCTGAGATGCTTGATTCCCCCCAAAGCAGCATGACCCCTCCACTGGAACCCCATGACACCTGCGTGATTCTTGCCCGTCCCTATTATAGCCAACCATACTCCATAGCTATCACTTAAATGTCGGTGGAAATGGAGAACCCATTCTGGAGCCTCTCCGAAAACATACCTCAGAGTTTTCAAAAGAATACCTTGTCCAACTCCTAACCCAGCTATATGAGAACTAGAGTCACCTATTAGACTAAACAAAACCCCAAGGAATGTTGACTCAAGTTCTTATTCCATCATTCCCATCCCATTCCCAGTATCACAGATCCCAGACCTCTGGATATCACATCAAACAATATTTTGGTTTTTAACTCTTGTGGACCTACTTGTGTGAGGAAATCATCATACACCACAACACCAAATGATCCCTGCATCCTACAAGTTATACCAATAAGTCTGAATCTCATACAATTGGTCAAACCACCACCATCTTCTTACTATTCCCCCCACCATAATAAACCACCACGAGAACATCCCCTGCCCTCCCTCCATCCCACCTGCCATCTTCTTACTCATCCCCCACTGTAATAAACCACTACGAGACAACCCCTGCCCCACTCCAACCCTGCCCCCTCTGCATTCAAAGGCATTACAAAGTGGGGTAAACTAAAGTGGATTCCTTTGAACTATACTGCTGACCAGTGCCAGTGGTTGGTATTTTATTCTCCTTCCCAACTGAATGGCTAGCCAGTAGCTCAGATTTCAACTTCACAGGTTTTAAAAATATCCTGCCCCTTGGAGGTCTGTGCTAGATGCCTTAAAGAGGAGGAAAATTTCCATTAAGGTCAAAGGAATACCAGTACATGCTTGGCATCTAGAAAGTTTTTGACAGATTGGAAATCTCTGCAGGTTTTTCTAAGATTAGCCGGAATTCCTTTTCCAGAAATGCTAGTAGAGCTCATTGATATGGGTAGACTAGAACTCATCCCAGAAACAATGATTATTCCAGTGGTCCAAAAGTCCTATTTGCTGCACATTAACCATGAATTCCAGAGAGGGAGGGAGCCCTTTGGATGGAACGTGGAATAGAGTCACCATTGGAGGGGGCATGAAAGTTGGGTGCACACAGATAGGGACCAAACTTCTCGAAAGAGATATTGCATGGTGAAAGGACAGTTGGCAAACTGTAGTTCCCAGATGCAATTGATGATTAAATTTCAGGAAACAAAATTTTGACGTTAGCTTTTCTGGTCGAAAGATTAATGATGGATGTGTAACAGGTGGTCTCCACTGAATCCCAATCCATAAAAACTTGCCACATGGAACCTCTTGTCCATCTCTGCAGGAAAATATCGGCCCCAAATGCTGCAATTCATCCCAGTTATCCCCACCATAGGTTTATTCCCTTGCAAGTCCAAATTCAAATTCAATGGAGCCAGCATCTCTTGCCAATTAAACTTCAAATTTGAATCGAATTTGTCTACTAGTGGGAGCCCATCTTCCTCCAAATCACCATTGTCCAGTGTCCATTGTCCACTGTCTGAACCTCCCACTTTTGGAGGTTGTGCTTATCTCCGCACCTCTCTCCCTCATCATCAACTTTTCTGAACCTCCCACTTCTGGAGGTCGTGCTTACCTCCCCACCTCTTTCCCTCGTCATCAACTTTTACAAATGTCCTTAATCAACTTCTCCTTACACAACATCATGGGGAATTGACCACCGCCCATCGCAGCAAATCCCCATAGACGGTTGAAATGGCAATTTCAACCACCCAAGGTATGGACTCCTATGTCATTGTAGACAATTGGTACTCGTTGGCAAATGGCAAAGCAAACTGTCTGCCGTCCATCTCATAAATCTTTCATAGGATGGTGGAGGTACATCGACATCAAAAACCTCTCCCCCTTGATGCTACAAATTCTAGCCTGGTCCAGTTATGTGTTTCTGTCCCAAAATGATTCGCCACCATATCTACCACCATATGCACTCCCTGTAAACTCAACAACTACAATTGTACTACCAGTGCTGTCATTGACCCATTTTTGCCCCCATTTGCGGCCTCACCAATCCTTAGCCATTGATCAACCTCTCCATGTTCATATCTAAAATGTGCAGGACAATCACACTCTGCTGGTATTTTAAGTTAACTTTCAAAATTTCCCACCATCTTCCTCAGGCGGAATCCAAGTGAATGGTTTAAATCAATCTTAGATGTCACTCAACAAAATATTGCCTAAAAGTGGCTGAGCTTGTGCATGATCAGTATCACCACATGGATGATCCAGATGGCACATAAGATCTCTAGATGGTAAGTCATCCAATAGTTGTCATGCATGGACTTGATCCCAGCCATGGCCCCTGCAACCTAAATCTGTCCAAGGCGGCACATTTGCCATCTTGAGGCCAGCTGGCTCTGGATTCCATAGGTGGGACTACAGCTGGAGACAATCAACGACTCAAGGTCATTCAGACATCCTTCCAATCAACAACCATATATCATTCGCTACCACTAGCCTTCTTATTAACATCCCTAATGCAGGCATCACTGATTTGATACAGCTGGCCATAGTTGATGGTTCCAGCCATCCCACTTGTAATCCCATGTCCTGTGAGCCCCTCATCGCCAACACGGCAATCAAAGTCAAGGATGTAGCTTTTGGCACCGACATAGAGATGAGTCAATCAATTGATTGCCTGAATGCCACAACAGTTCAAGCCAACAGCCTAGATTGAAATATGCTGCAGGGCAGACAACCAAGTCTTCATACCAAGTTACTTGGACAACCGAAGACCAGGTTGTTTCACATGGCTTACTGATCTGATAACAAAATCTTTATTGTCCAATTGGATGATTTTGATGCATTCTTGAGTAACGAGTTAAATACCCAGAAAGTCTCTCTATCTCTCTATCTCCCTCTCTCTCTCTCCTCTGTTCTCTGGTTTTCGTCTCTCCTCTCTCCCCTTTCTCTCCCTCCTTTTCATCTGATCCCTTCTCAAGTTTTCGTCTCTCCTGTATCTCTTTTCTCTCCCTTCTTTTCGCCTAGTCCATCCTCTTGTCTTGCCAATCCACTTCACCTTCAACTCTCTCCCTTCTCTCTACTATCAGCCCCTCTCTATATTCCCTTTCTTGCTTCCCCCTCACACACACTCCCCCCCCCCCCCCTCCCTGCCCCTCTGGAGGGAATTCAGGCTTGAATTCCAAGGCTAGTCCATTTTTTATTAGACCTAATTTTTCTTTAGGAGCTTTAGAGTTTAGAGCCTAAGACAAAGGGGCTTCTCATTTCATTCCTTTATATCGATTAAACTCATCGCCATTCTTGTTTTCTATTTAAGAGTATTTTAGTTCTTTAGTCGATAATCCAAGTGAATGGAGAGATTAAGGAAGATGTTGTGCAAAGAGTTGGGTGGGCGAAGTGGAGATGTGCTTCCAAAGTTTTATGTGATTGCCGCATACCAATGAAACTAAAGGAGAAGTTTTATAGGACTACTGTAAGACCAGCGATGCTTTATGGGACAAAATGTTGGGCAGTCAAGAAACAATATAGCCATATGATGAGTGTAGCTTAGATGAGGATGTTGAGATGTATGGGTAGCAAGACATTAAAGGATAGATTTCCGAATGAATACATACGAGGGAACTTAGGGGTGGCTCTAACTTAGGTGGGCGGGTCATGTGCATTGTAGACCTAGTACATCATTGGTTAGGAGGGGCGATTTGGTTCTAGTAGAATGCTCTAAAAGGGCAAGGGAAGGCCCAAAAGGACATGCATGGAAGTAGTGACTTATGGTCTAATTGAAGGTATGACCCCCTTAATAGAGCAAAATGGCGGAACAAGATTCGTCTAGCAAACCCCAAGTAGTTGGGATAAGGCTCAGATGATGATGATGATTTTGTTTCCTATTAAAAGAGTATTTAGGGTTTCTCGATGGCTAGAGGCATCAAAGACAAACAAATATTTTTGTTGACAATCATTTGCTTGAAATCTTCATATCATGGCTAGTTTGAGCTTGTATTTTGCTATACACTGAACTTGATGATGTACATGATGATCGATCTTGGGGTGAGAAGCAATAGGATGTTAGAGTCATGGAGCTTCAATATAGAGAAACACTTTTAACGGTATATATGAACAGTTTGTTTGAACACCCTTCAAGCATAACATATAAAGACAGTCATGAGCAATTAGAAAAATGCACTTGACCACGGTCTGCTTGAATCTCAATATATACGGGAACATGGAGCATCAGTTCATATGATTGACTTTTTGCAGTGTAATTATGTTGCTTTTGGGGATGACTAAGTATATAAATATGCTATCTATTTGTCTGTCTTGTATGAAAGACAAATTAATGCTATTGATCAACCTGTCCCTTATTTGATGGAGATGGAAACAGGTCATGAGAATAGGATTAGTTGCTAGTCGACATTATCTCTCCCTCTCCCTCTCCCTCTCTCTCAATTTTTTGGGTAATTGAGAATGATGGGAGTTCCAGCAAAGGCACAGGTAGCCCATGACCTTGCTAGTCGTTTGGGGTGCGGAGTTAAACATCTACCCTCCAAATACCCGGGCTTGCCCCTTTGCATCAGGAAACAAAAAATACAGCAATGGGACCCCATTATTGAAAAATTTGACCACAAACTTGTGGTTTGGAAAAGTAGGTTCCTCTCAATTGTGGGTAGACTCACCCTTATTAAGGCAACTCTCTCAAATTTCCCAGTCTGCCTGATGTGGCTTTTTCATTAGCCAGGCTCCACATAGCCTAAGACGATGTAATTTGGCCCTCTTTGGTAAGTGGTGGTCGCACTTTGCTACCCAAGAAAACCAACTGGGGCAAGAGGTCATCAATCACCAATATCGTAAGGAATCAGCCTGACTACCTAGAGGTACTGCCAATTGGCGGTCCTCTACCTAGAGGTTTAGCCTTCTGACGAGCTACCACCTTTTTAGTGATAACATTCGGTTCAGGGCAAGGGAAGGCAATAGAGTAAGATTCTGGACTGACCTTTGGATAAGGAAATCCAACCTACAAGATTGGTACGATGACTTTTTCATCTTGGCCCTGGAACGACAAGCTGCTGTAGCTGACCAATTTGAAGTCTTGGACAATGTGAGGATTTGGAGCCCAAATTTCAGATGGCCCCTTTCAGATTGTGAACTGTCTGAAATTCATGTCCCTTTCCTTCCTCTTGCAAACTACCTTTCTACTCGCTACAGGAGACAATAAGCTAATTTGGATGCCAGCCATCTCAGGTGAATTTATGGTGTCATCATTCTACTAGAAGCTTCAACAGCCTCCATTCTTTCACCTCTCCCCCCATTCCCTTTCTAACAGAACTTGGCTCACTTCCATTCCTCCCAAGATCCATGTCTTCAGTTGGATGCCATATCCTAAAGGGCGTCACTGTGGACCAGCTACAAAATTGGTGCTTGACGGCCTCCAATAGACTCGCCATGTGTAAATCAGCATAAGAAACCAATGAACACCTCTTCCTCCATTATGACATGGCATGGACTTTTGGGGGGACGTGCTGCATTTTGGAGTTGTGGCCTTACAAGCCCTTGACTCCGCCATTCAATGATAGTTATTGGTTGCAGTGGGAGTGAACCGGAATGTTGCACTTACAAGATTCTAGCAAACTAGGAGCCGAAAAGTCGAAATACCCTGAGTCATGAGGCAAGTTTAGAGGGCTTTATCTAGAACCGAGAGGTTTGAGGATTTATTCAGGGTAGGTATGAGAATGCCTCATGAGTGTGTGAGCCAGGGCATAAGAGATAGGATCGGAGAATCCGATTTGATTGCGCAAACGTGAGAGAAGCAGCTGTATGTGAGTTGACTTGGCTTTGAGTTGATATGTGCCTAAAATCCTAACAATTCAGTTTGCTCACAACATGTGCATAGGATAGTCGCTAGTAGAAAGCCACTTAGATAAAGTAGATCCTCTTAATCAGAGCTATGCACATGTGCAAAAAGAGGGACCCCCTCATCCACAAGACTGCATGTCCTTAGGGGTGTACTTATAATCTACTGAACATCCAAAAACCAGACCATCTATTGGGTCAACTTTGATAAATCAAGCATGTGTTTCTTCTTAAGACTGTGGGACATTGGTTTGTTGAGTAAACATGAGAAATGGCCTAGGGTTCCAAAGCTAGCCCAGTGGAGAGTATATACAACCCAATTAAGGATCCTAATTTCCCTATCTGGATTTTTCTTGGATGCCAAACCAAGTTATTTTGATGGAACATAATTAGAAATGATTTATGATAATTTTTATGAATTTTTATATATTTTTTTATTTGAGTAAAAATGGCTTCGAAAAATTGTCAACACAAAATTCCACCTAAGGACACCCCACACATGTGGAGTCTGTACACAAGTGCCCAATGTGTGTCGCCATAGCACATGTGTGCCCAACAAGATGCCATGTCACTGCCACATGGAGGTGATGTGGACTGTCTCCGTTGCACGTCGGCCCTTGTTTGGTAAGATCACATGTTGTGGTTATGTGCAATATTGAAATTAGGGTTTTTGGCAAATGTGCATATGCGCACATGTGTGAATGAGGAAATTAACGTTCTTAATATTATTGACATTATGGAAATTTCAACCAATGAAATTTGAGGGTCAAAGTTTTTATGTGTGCGTTGAGTTTCTATAGGTTTAGTATTACAACATATGACAACCTCATTAGTGTGAGATATCTTACGACACAATGTGTAAGAAGTGTTCAAGTGAAAATGACATTTTTGCTTAGAGGGAGATTTCTAAATTTTAAAGAGGATGAGAGAGGAGAGAGAGTGGGACACCCCACTTATGATGTGTTTCAAATGAATAGTCAAGTTCAAATTTTAGAAAATGAATGGTGATAAAATGTGCATCCAAAATTGAGGGGTTTAAATAATAAAATGATTACGAAGGGATAATTGGAGGGCATTTTGGGAAATTAGTGGTAATGGTGAATTTATCTCACC
Organism: Amborella trichopoda; assembly: GCF_000471905.2. The sequence goes on along the minus strand of NW_006499912.1, from coordinate 643,810 downwards.
CATCCTATGATAGTCATGGATGGTAATAAGCAAGACTAGGATCAAAACCTACACAGGTAAGGGCTAAAACTTAATCTACCTTTAAATCTACACTTGAACCACTTACAAAAGCTCACTAACCCTAAACCTCTCTATAACACTTAGACCCCTTATTTATGTGAGATTGAGAACTCCAGGGGAGGTACGTCCTACCCATTTTCATTTGCTTTAGTGCTTTGAGCCAAAAGAGTGTATAATAGCCTAAAGAAGAGAATAGTGCCATTGTGAAGTGACTACCCCATGCAACCCGAGAAGCTACCTTCGTCATTGCTTATGGCGTGACACTTCCTCCCTTTTGGCATCAAAAGCTTGCTGTCAAAACAACAAAAGCAGTAAGCCCTACTCCCATTCTTTGATCCAGGTCTTGAGTTTCGTGCAGGTCTTGAAAGATAGGGAGTGAGCCCTACACCATAACAGTGAGTTATGGTGTTGCTATTTGCCTCATAGAAGTACTCTCTTAAAGCCTATCTTATACTAGATTTCTTATGGCTACCATAATTTTAAATCTTTAATGCCTGGCTAGCGTGCTCGCTTTTCTCCCACATTGCTCTCTATATTCCTTTCGCCCAGACGTGATTCGCCCATAGGGCCTTCTTTTGAGTACATTTGTTTGAGCACCTTGCATCATTGTCTGGTACTATACATATTAGATGGATGCTTCGATTTTTTTCTATGCCCCTACATCTTGCGCTATCGGAGAGTGTTGTATCAAGGGTTGTAATTAAGACCGAGGAAGTCACCCTGGCATTTCGAGAATCTTGTAACTCGGCTTCCCATGCCAATTTAGTATTGTTCACTCATATATCATATCTTGGTAGCATGTATTGAGATCATTTTCTAATGTAACTTGTTCGGTGTAAAGCAATTGTTTCAAGAGTTGTAATGTGTTTTACTTGAGTTGGAAGAACTTCTGCTATTCAATGTGAGTGGAATTAAGTATCTAGGATTTCAAAGTTCTTTTATTTTTTCTTTTGGAGGTTTTGTATATGTAGTTTTTAAGGTTTTTGCCCCAATGTATCTTGCCGTAAATTCAAGTTGATTAATGTGCTTGATGAGTCTTTCAGTGGGAGTCACCCTGGGGGTCATTTTGTCTGAAAGGGATCATAGGATTTTCAAACGTAAGGAGTCTACCACTTACGCTTTAAAAGACCAGATTAGAGCCTTGGTTATATTTTGAGCAACAGACAACAGGCCCTTTGGGCACCACTCCCAAATGGATTTCTTCCAAGATTGGCAAGGCTTTGCTAAACCTAAGGCCATAGTTACCGGGAGCACCAAACTAGGGTGGCGCTTCCTCTCTAGAACCCAGCTCTGGCGCTCTGTGGCTGGGATCTCGACCGGAACCCGTTCCAATTTTTTTGGGAGCTCGCTCCTATTTATAGGATTCTCGATCACATTCATAACGGAGCTTGATCGTAAATAGGATTCTCGATCACATTCATAACGGAGCTTGATCCCACAATTGCAAGGATCGCGATCCCACTTTCACCTGGATTGCGTTCTTTTAAATTGTAGATCTCGGTGCCCTCACTCACGTAGGTGTATTAGAATACGTATTAACACAACCCAATAAGTTTATGCTACCGATGGAGTAAATTGTTGTTTAGTGTCATCAAGGAGAAACTTGAGTTACTCTTCTATGATGAAATATAAAAAGAAATTTATTGTTCATTAGAGATTAAGGCGAAAAGAATAAAATTATTGGAAACATTTGGTTTATTTAGCTTTTACATAATATGGTTGTGCGGGTTCACATAAATATATGTTTTTAAAAAACCGATAGATCACTTTTGCATTTAATGCATGTAATGATAAATTTTTATTATTAAAATATTATATCCTTTATTTTTTATTTTTAAGATTTGCATTAAATGCACATGTAATGATCAAATTTTTAATTATTAAAGTATTGGATGCTCTTACTCACGTGTGTTTTAGAATACTTGTTAACACAACACAAACGTTTGTGCTTCTGATGGAGTAAATTGTTGTTTAGTGCGATCAAGGAAAAACCGGAGTTACTCTTCTGTAATGAAATATAAGAATAGATTTATTTTTCATTAGAGATTAAGACGAAAATAATAAAATTATTGGAAACATTTGGTTTATTTAGCGTTTACATAATATGGTCGTGCGGGTCCATAGAAATATGCATTTTTTAAAAATTGATAGATCAATTTTGTATTTAATGCATGTAATGATAAATTTTTATTATTAAAATATTATATCCTTTATTTTTTATGATGTGCATTAAATGTGCCTGTAATGATCAAAATTTTAATTATTAAAATATTGGATGCCTTCACAAATGTGTGTGTTTTAGAATACGCGTTAACATAACACAAAAATTTTGTCATATAACATCATAGCTGCTCGTTCCGTTATTTTTATTGATTCTTTACTTTTAGCTTTATCTTTTTCTTTGATATCTAGTTTTGCTAATTTATTAATTAATTGTTGCATTAATTCAGAAGGATGTTCTTCTTTCATCTGAAATCTTTCTTTATTAATTTGCGGAGGAGGTTTAAATAGTATTGCCTTTTTATTTTCTTCTATTTTTTCTTTTGGTTGTCTGATAATTTTTTCTATTCTAGTTGTTTGTTTTCCTATGGTTTGCAAATATAAATTTGTATAATTATTTTGTTCTAATATATGAGGTAATAATTCTATTTTATGATAATGTTAGCTAGAAAGTGTTTTATATGGAGTAGCTATGGTTTCTAATTCTTCTTTCTTATCTTTTCCTATAATTTTTATACTTTTTTCAGCGGGATGAATGCTTTTAATATTTTTTTATTGATCTGTAATATATGTTTGATATTGATTTTCAAGAGTGTGGAGTTTTTGAAATTCTGGGATTTTTATTCCTTTTAAAAGTAACGTAGTTTTAAGCCATTCAAAGAATCCTAAAGTTATTTTTTCTTGTTTTAAAAATTTATTATATATAAAACAGTTGAAGAAAATTTATTACTCCTTGAGATTAAAACAAAAATTGAAGATATAAAGCAGCAAATTGAAAAAGAAATATGTAGTGAACTACCAACTGCTTTTTGGAATCGACAAAAACATATAGTATCACTTCCATATGAAGAGGGATTTTCTGAAACTAACATACCAACCAAAGCCCGACCAATTCAAATGAATTCAATAATGTTATAAATATGTAACAACAAAATAAAGTCTCTTTTAGCAAAAGGATTAATCAAGCCAAGCTCATCTCCATGGAGCAGTGCCGCATTTTATGTAGAAAATAATGCTGAAAAGGAACAAGGAGTTTCAAGATTAGTCATTAATTATAAACCTTTAAATAAATTTTTGAAATGGATTCGATATCTCATTCTTAATAAAAAAGATTTATTAGATAGACTTTTAAATGTTTGTATTTTTACGAAATTTGACCTTAAATCAGGATATTGGCAAATACAAATTAACGAAAAAGATCGATATAAAACAACATTCAATGTCCCATTCGGCCAATATGAATGGAATGTAATGTCATTCGGCCTAAAAAATGCACCATCTAAATTTCAAAAACTTATGAATGATGTTTTTAACCCTTACATGAAGTTTATGATAGTCTACATCGATAATGTCCTTATTTTTTCTTTTGATATACATCAACATTTTAAACATTTAAATATATTCCTTAATACTGTTAAAAATGCAAGTCTTGTAGTTTATGCAAAGAAAATAGTTCTATGTCAAACCAAAATTAGATTTTTAGGTCATAATATCTTTCAAGGAACGATTATTCCCATTGATCGAGCTATTGAATTCTCTACTAAATTTCCTGATATTATCTTAAATAAAGTAGAACTACAACGATTCTTAGGTTGTTTAAACTATATTGCTAATTTCATTAAATTTTTTGCTATTATAGCCAAACCATTATATGAACAATTAAAAAAGAATTCTCCTAAATGGACGGATCAGCATACTAATGCCATTAGAATTCTTAAAAGTAAATAAAAAACATTACCTTGTTTAGTTTTATCTGATCTTAATGCTTACAAGATTATGGAATGCGATGCTTCAGAACTTGGTCTAGGTGGAATTCTTAAGCAAAGAATTGATAATAAAGAACAATTAGTACGTCATACTTCAAAAGCATGAAATCCTACTCAACAGAACTATTCGACAATTAAAAAAGAAATTCTCGCTATAGTCCATTGCGTGAATAAATTTCAAAGTAATATTCTTAATACTACTTTCCTTATAAGAACAAATTGTAAATCTGTTAAAGATATCTTGCAAAAAGATGTTCAAAATCTTGTTTCTAAACAAATATTTGCTCGATGGCAAGTTATTCTATCTGCATTTGATTTTTCTATTGAACATCTTTACGGTTCTGCTAATGCTCTCCCTGATTTTCTGACCCGTGAATTTTTGCAGGGGGGTCCAGATCTACCACCACTACCTAAGCCAGAAGAACCATTACCAATACAGTTATTTAATATGAATATTAATAATGATAAACGAAAAGGAAAGACAATAATGGATATAATCCCTATGACATCACCCGGATCTCCAATATCTATAAATCCACCTCTATCACCAGCTAGATCCCTTAATTATCCAGAATATTCCACCCAACTTCCAAACCCAATATTTACTCCCGTGCCTGTCTTAAATAAGCCAATTAGTTCGAATAAATCAGTCTTTGAAGAAACAGCCTTTCTGATAGATGTTACGATTGATGATAAACATATTAATATTGACCCAAATAAATTGGTTCCCTTGTACCTTCAAAATCATCTTAATCTTTCGAATGACAACAAAACCCGAGAATGGTATGAAGCTGTTATCATGGAAACTGGATCCATATCTCTTGTTCACGTTTTTAACCCTACTACTAAGGTTATTTCTTAATCTAAAATACAAATAAAAAAATTGTCTTCCTATGAAGATTGGGGCTGTACCCCAACTCAAGGAAAAAAACTACAAACTCAAGAATTTCAATACAAATCTTATAAATATACAGAATATATGGATGCTTGGCATAAAATCTTTGTTTATCAAAATCTTAATAATTCTCATACTTGGTATGTACAGTTTAAAATGCCTATATTAAAAAGATTTCCAAGTTGGTTTCGATATTGGTTTTTAATATGGGGCTCTGGAACTCAAATATTACCTGATGCTTTCAAGAATGCTCAGACAAAATTCGCAGAATATAATGGAATAGATGATGATATAGATTACCATCTATATTTCCTGGCAATATATCAGATACCTTGGATTTTAAAATGGGAATATGGGATCTCTGAGAATACTAGCAATAATTTTGAATATATTCCTCAATTGGGAAAAAAAATATTTATCAAATGGTGGGATATATTTAATATTGACCCGAACTCGAATAAACCCAAAAAAAATCCTCCTCCCACATAATATCAGAACAATAATACCAATGAATTCGACCCAAATAAGTTTGCAGATATCAGAAGAATGCGCAAGCAAAATCCAAGAGCTACCAAAGAGGAACTCGAAAATCAGCTTTTAAAAATAATTGAAGAAGAAGCTTCTGATGCAACGTCTCCGTCCGAGCCCCAACAAATGGAAGACGAGTTCAGCCAGAGGCCCAAATAACTAGCTGTCAAAAATACTGTACAAAGTCAAATCAAAGTAGATGCTCCCTTACAAAAGTAGCTGACAGAAAACACTATTAAAGATGCCATCGTACCTGATAGCCAACAAAAGCTACTATAGAAAATGCTTTTTACTTTTTCTTTTGACTTTAAGTCTCGTTCAGCTGTAAAGAGTCTCTTTACGTCCTATCTCTTTTCTTTTCTCTTTCTATCCAAAACGAATCTGTGCCAGCTGTAAAGATTCTCTTTACGTCCTGTCTCTTTTCACTTTTTATCCAAAACGAATCTGCTTTATGTCACGAGACAGCTCATCCCTTGCCAACTCAGCACTCTTCCTCCTCTATATAAACCACTTGAATCTCTCATTTGAGATAGATTGGGAAGAACTCTCTCTCTCCTCTGAAGCTCCAACTCCTTTCTTTCCTTAAGGCTTCCTCTCCGAAGATTCATCTACTTTCTATTACCCTACCTGATCTCATCTTGCTTGCTATTATCAGGTAATATCTTTTCCTTTGTTCATAATTTGTAAAGATGTGTGATTGTAATTTCCATAAGTTACCTTCGTTCTGCTCGGACGAATGGAAACACTTCGCAAGTTTCTGCGTATGTAATTTGTGAACATTACTGTCTCGTGAGAATTGCTGTATATGTACTCTTTCTGAATCAGTTTGAATAAAACTTGTCTATATTTGTATTATACAGTTTAAATGAATTTTTAGCGTTAAAATACGAAATAATATTTACACTACTTGGATCATAATAGATATTTCTGTAATTTCCCTTATCATTATCCGGTGTATCTTTTTATATTATACTTCTTTGTTTAGATCATTATTAGATTATACAACAATGTTTTCAATGTTGCTTAGACAAATCCAATTTGTAAATGTTTAAGATCTTGGCTTCTATTGGTATCAGAGCCACTGTAAAGTTTCTTAAATCTTTCCTATTAGACTATTTTTAGCTGATAATAGTTTTTTATAAGATAAGATTATAATAAAATTGGTCATTTATACGGTAGTCCGAGTGTTAAGACTCATTGTCGCCCAGTCATTAAAGATCATTTAGGCCAAGAAGAGCCGTTCAGGTCGTTCAGGACGTAAGAGGTTGACTAGAGTCATTATCCGTACCGATAAATGGAAAATTTTATTAAAACCTTATCTAATAAAACACTATTATCTTCTAAAAATACTCTATGGGTAAAGACGGAGTAAATTGTTGTTTAGTGCCATAAAAGACAAACCTGAATTGCTCTTTTATAATGAAATATAAACATAGGTTTATTGTTTATTAGAGATTAAGATAAAAAGAATAAAATTGTAGGAAACATTTGGTTTATTTAACTTTTACATAATATGGTCTTGCGGGCTCACGGGGAACATGAATACTTAAAAGTGTTTTTAATGATATCCTTTATGCTCATCATTTCCATTTCCATTTCACGTAAGGTTTTTAATGCATATCTAACATTTAATATTATCATTTCAAAAACTATATTTGTTTCTTGGCAAGAGTAAAAAGGGGATTCGAACTTTTTTGGGAAAGTACATGAAGCTCGATCCTTTCCAAATAGAAACATGGTCTTTCTTAGATGGCGGCACAACTCATCCTTAAATGGGATCTCGTTCCTATTGTCGATAGGAGCACGATCCTAATGAACATGGGTATACGGAATGTGTTCTCGTTAAATAATGATCTCGATCCCAATGTATCGGGAATTCGCTCCCTATTCAAATGGGATCTCAGGGGTACGGAACCCTAATTGTGTAGGCTTTCCAATACCGAATAGGGGCAATTTGAAAAATTTTCAATATTTTTATTGAGGATGTATATCATTGATATTGAAATTTAAAAGCCTCTCTGATGTAATTTGTAATCTATTGACCTCTTAATGATACTGTAAGGGCTTTCAACCCTTGTTTAATAGGTTCCCAAAATATTAATATAAAAAACCAAAGAATATTAAAATTAGAATCATATTTTTGCCAGTCTTCCAAGTCTTCCAAAGTTGTCGAGCCTAATATCTTGACATATCAGTATATTTTGATGTATTGTGGTACCCACGAGGTTTAACAACATAATATTTTTTTTTGAGGATATCCTCAAATATTCTTTCACGTGCATTTGCAAATATAAAGGCATTTCGGTGTGTACACACTTATGTTTAGGTATTCTATATCTTTGCAATCTTTATTTGATCGTATTCACGTGTATACGCAATAACTATTCTGCAGGATTCAGGCTTCTCCTTAAGGGCGCGGTTTCTATAGAGTCAAGCTTCTAAACAATCAAAATAAAGCGCGCCTTCAAATATTATCGACCACTGTGGTTTTAATACTAAAATCTTTGTGATAGCCTTAAAATATATTTTCATCTTTAATTATAAACTTTAAAGCTTTCAAAAATAGTGTAGATCAAGTACATCTATGAAAACTAAAAAACTTGAAAAAATTGACGATCCAAAAATGCGTTACAAGACGTATTATTTCCAAAACCTGAAATCCATTTTTTTCTCATATCCATGTATCTTGATGTCGAGATGATCAATTTGAGGATATTTAGGTATCAAAACGTCTTCTAATGAAAATTTTGAAGTGGGCTCTAATTTGATTGTTTAGAGCCTCATCACTATATAAACTTTTTCCTTCCTTAATGGGTTAGTTTTTAGACCGACAAAACAATATGAGAAAGCACCTTCAGCTTTTACTTACCCAGTGTGGGAGTTGAGGCTAGTACGGCTTGGTGCAACAACGTGCTATGTGCATGTGGACTAGAAGTGTTTGTAGGCATTTTCCAATGCCTTCAAATCTTGTGTCATTTAGACCTTATTTGCTCTCATTTACTAAAGATTTAGTAGTATAATATACCATTTACAAGTTAACAAGTTAGGTCATATGGGTTTGGCAAAAAATCTACAATATTAACCATTTTGGAGCGAACCTGTTGCCATGATTTCTCTCTTGAGCTAAAATTCCGATATGTTGTTCCCCTCACCGTGAGCTTCATTTTTTATGCATGGCGTGAGGGATATACTCGCTTGGAAGGTGGAGAAAAACTAGAGGGAAATTCATAGAATTTGACATTATGCAAATTACAATCCATAAGACCTCTCATCGATATTTCTGTTGGTATGTATATGTGGCCATGGAGCCTTTAAACGTGCAATATTTCTCCCTTTTATAATTTAATGCTTATCACTAAAAAAAGAAGGCTTTTTAGAGAGAGAAAGTGTCGTTATCTAACGGCTAGAAAGTAACCACCCACTTCCCAGAATTACGGGGTCACGTTTTCTCAGAGACTTCAAGAAGAAGCCGAACGTTGGAGAACGACCTCCTCCATCCCTCTTTAAGAAGGGTTTCATGGCCATAGAGAGGTATACAAAAATTTACAGAGTTTTTACAGTTCTGGTAAAAGCCTGATCTTTGCGATCGATAGTCTTAAGACACTGCCCCTAATCCGAAGAGTGAGTCCATCTCTTCCCTCAAGTTTTTCAAGAAAAATTCACAAAATCAAGATTATGAAATTTTCTAACTTAAAGAGATCAAAGCATAGGATCATTATGCAATGCAGTGACAATTATTATGCAAATAAAAAATGTCGAAAATCCCTAAATTATAGGTCACAAAAAAAATAATAATAAATAAATACATGCAATTGTTATGTAAGCCTTTACTCTAATAGAATTGGCGCGTGCATAATAAGATTCAATAAAAAATAAAAATATGCACTAATTTTTAGCAACAAAAAAATGGAAGAAAGAAGATGCCAGCCGCCTGATTTTCAGCTGTCCATGGTCAGTAAAAAAATATATAACATACGCAACTTTAGATGCTCAGCTACCATGCAGAGTAGAATTTTTTTTTTTTTAAGAAAATATAGATGATAAAAATAAAGTCAATAAGCCTATTGACTTACATGAAATTGATAAAGATAAGGGTATGGAAGACCGTGTTTCTTAGACTCCCTCTACGTTTGGTGAGAATGATTCAATTGAATCAAGTATACCAGATAGGCCTAAAAGAGCTAGAGCCCCACCTACGACTTTAGAAGAATTTTATGTATTTATGAATGAAGATAATTACTCTTCAATGAGTGATGATACAATAGATGAACCTCGTAGCTACAGTGAAGCTATTTGCTCACATAACTCAGTTGAGTGGACTCAAGCTATGGATGATGAACTTGATTCTATTAAAAGAAATCAAGTCTGGGAGTTGGTTGACCTTCCTAAAAATAGACTAGCCATCGGTTGCAAATGGGTCCTAAAGAAACAACTTAATGCAAATGGATCTATTGATAAATATAAAGCTAGGTTGGTAGCTAAAGGATTTACCCAAAGGGAGGGCATAGATTATGTAGAAACTTATTCTCCAGTAGCAAAATTTTCATCTATTAGGATCATCATTGCATTAGTTGCATATTATGATCTAGAATTATTTCAGATAGATGTCAAAATAACTTTCTTAAAAGGATAATTAAAAGAAGATTTATACATGAAACAACCAGAAGGATATGTAATTAAAGGCCAAGAAGATAAAATATATAAACTTAAGAAATCTTTATATGGTCTAAAACAGTCTTCTAGACAATGGTACTTTACTTTTCATAATGCAATCACTGAAATTGGTTATATAGCCAATAGGTTAGACCATTGTGTATATGTCTGGAATAGTGGGAGCAATTTTGTTATATTGTCACTATATGTGGATGATATTTTGATAGCCGGTAATGATGTTGACATGATTAATCATACCAAATCATGGCTAAGTTCCCATTTTGAGATGAAAGATATGGGAGAAGCCTCATATGTATTGGGCATTAAGATAACAATAGATAATAGTTCAAGACTTCTATGTTTATCTCAAGAAAATTATTTAAAAAATGTTTTAAAGAGATTTAAGATGGAAAATTGCGAGCCCATAGATACACTTGTTTGTAAAAGCTTGAAATTATCAAAGAAAATGTGTCCATTAAATGATAGTGACAAAGCTGAAATGGAAAGAATTCCATATGCTCAAGCTGTAGGATGCATAAATTATACCATGTTGTGTACAAGACCTGATTTGAGTCTTGCATATAGTCTTGTAACTAGATTTCAGAGTAATCTTAGGATAGCTCATAGGCAAGCTGTAAAAAGGATACTCAGATATATTCAGAAAACTAAAAACTACAAGTTGTGCTTCCAAGCTGATAACTTAAAGGTTACTGGGTCATCTAATACAGATTTTGCAGGAGACCTAGATGATAGAAAATCAACCTCAAGAATTGTATTCCTCTTTGGAGGTGGATGTGTTTTTTGGTCTAGTAAGAAACAAGGTTGTGTAGCTCGGTAACTATGAGAACCGAGTATATTGTTTGTAGCATTGCTACAACTTATGCCGTCTGGATTAAACGCTTCATAAATGATTTGAAGCTGGATATAGCCGACGGACCTGTTAAAATTTTTTGTGATAATCAGGCTGTTATTTCATCAATTAGAAATGAAGCTTATAGTTTCAAGGGTAAGCACATTGAAATTGATTATCATTATATTTATGATATTGTTGGAAAGAATGAAATAACTGTAAGTTATTTACCATATTTAGATATGATTGCAGACCCTTTAACAAAGGGATTGAGTGCAGAAATATTATAAAATCATGTAGCTTTGATGTGACTTAGAAATATTTAAGTCAGGAACTCCCAAATGAGATATTTTTTGATGTCTTGGTCATGAGAGGAAAAACAACATTAGCGTGAAAAACCATGACATGACTTTGGATATTTTTTTTTATGAGTTGTATAAACGCACCTGCGTGAAAGCTCATGATAAAAATATGCACATAAATGTTAAATTCATTAAGTAGTAAGACTTTATGATATTTCAATATATCTGTCCCTCATGGCCAATGTTGGTATGTGTGTGTGGCCATGGGGCCTTTAAACGTGCAATATTTCTGTCTCTTATAATTTAATGCTTATCACTAAAAAATGAAGGCTTCTTAGAGAGAGAAAGTGCCATTATCTAATGGCTAGAAACTAACCACCCACTTCTCAGGATTACAGGGCTACGTTTTCTCAGAGATTTCAGGAGGAAGCTGAATGTTAGAGAACGACCTCCTCCATCTTTCTTTAAGAAAGGTTTCATGGCCATGGAGAGGTATATAGAAATTTAATGAGTTCTTACAATTTTGGTAAAAGCCTGATCTTTGCGATTCTAATTCTAAGAGTAGGTCCATCTCTTCCCTCAAGTTTTTCAACAATTTCAATGACATCTCTACATTCATGTAGTACCCAGACATGAGACTTGGTGCATTGCGACATTTACTTGAAGGGATTTATGCTAGTATATGCTGAGTCAAGATCATGAATTTTCTCTAGTTTTGTGGTTGTACATAATTTTATGATCTTTAAACATTCAAGAAATCATAATTTGGGCAGTCGCGCAAGTTTTTCGTTCGAAACGATAGGGACGGCGAGCCCTTCTATTTTCTGGCATTTGAATAAAGAAATCCATCTGATACTTCAGAAGATAGAGTGAAATGTAGTTATGAAAATTGCATGAAACTCGAAAAATAGAAAATGGATGAAATGTTTCACGTTAAATTTGGCGGAAAATGGTCATCTCGCATTAATCTACATCTTGGTAACGACTGATCACTCGTTCTGGCACCAGAAGTTGAAAACCGACGTCCCCATAGCATAGGTAAGGGTTGGAGCCCCTTTTGGAGGGATTATGGATGTTTCGAGCTTTGTGGTGCCCAATTTTTGTAAATTTTGTATTTGGCCAAGAATAACTTTTGATTTTCTACCCTCCTTACCATCAAAACCTAGTAATCCACCCTAGTTTTTAAACATATATATATATATATATATAAATTTTCTCAATAAAGTGATTATTCAAAAATGGTTTGTATTAGTCAAAATCGTAGTCAATGATGAGTATGACTTCCAATCTTTGGCCTTAATAGACTCTAGAGCGGATTTAAACTGTCTCAATGAAAGATTAGTACCTATTAACTATTTTGATAAGACAACTCAAATTTTAAACACTGCTGACGGTAGTAGATTTTATATTAAATATAAATTATCAAATACTATGATCTGCAACGGACATTGTTTTCCAACCCCTTTTATCATGGTTAAAGAGTTAAGTCAAGCTGTTATCCTTGGTGTACCCTTTCTGACTTTACTTTATCCCATGACAATTACTCATACAAAAATAGAAACACAAATAAACAATACTACAATCCAATTTGAATTTTTAGATAAACCTAAAATCAAAGAAATCAATACTGTTAAAAAATTTATTAAACAAAAGGAACATTTTCTATGCTCTTTACAAATAGAAATCAAAAGGGCAAAAACAAATTACCTGTTTGTTATAAATGTGGTAAAATTGGCCATTATAAAAGCCAACGTAAAGTCAAAAAGAAAATCGAAACTCTTATATTAAATGAATCCTTAAGAAATAATCTATTTGACCTAGTACAAATATATAATTCCTCTATTAGTTCTGATACAGATTCTCAATCCAGTAGTGATATGTCATTAATAGGAAACATACAAGACGAAAATCTTATTTGGTCAGATACATCAGATGAATCTCATAATGATCTATGCAAATAATGCTAAAGTGTTACAATGGATTAGATATCCAATTCTTAATAAAAAAGATTTATTAGACAGACTTGTCAATGCAGTCATCTTTTCTAAATTTGATATGAAATCAGGTTTTTGGCAAATACAAATTAAAGAAGAAGATAAATATAAAACGGCATTTAATGTACCATTTGGCCAATTTGAATGGAACGTCATGCCTTTTGGTCTAAAAAATGCTCCATCTGAATTTCAAAAGATAATGAATGATACATTCAATCCTTATTATAAATTTATGATAGTCTACATTGATGAGGTCTTAATATTCTCTGACTCTATTGATCAACATTTTAAACATAATAACACTTTTATTAATACAGTGAAACATGCTGGATTAGTTGTTTCTGTAAAAAAAAATTTACATAAAATGCTGAGCAACTCCAAGGAGATTGACTAGGTCTTATTAGTTGTTTTTGGATTAAGTCATCTATTTCAGTTTTGCATGTTTGTAGTAATTCACTGTTCATTTGAATTGGTCTAGCCTTTGTTGGTATTTTCTTTTCATCAAAATCAAGCTCATAAGGTAGACTAATAATATGTTGTTTCCTATTCCAGAATGCATTAGGTAAATCATTACATATTTCTTTTTCAATTAATGTTTCAAGGGACTGTATTTTTTGTATTAATTCAGAGGTTTGTAATTAGTCCTTGAATTTGAGGTTCAAGATGTTGGCTGTTTCTAGATGCAGGTCTTTGTGGTCTGTCATATGTCGTGACAGATTTTCTGGATGGTTCTAAGTTTAAAGATTCATTTATTGGATTATCATATCGTGACGATACTACTGAATCATCATGATAAGAACGACTTAGGTGATTTGGAAATTGAATTTCGATATTTCCATTAATATGTTCAACAATCTTATCAGGAATGTTTTGAACAGGAATTTGTGATAGTTGGTTATCATTGTGTATTAACCATGATTTTGGTAATCTTATGTCAAACCAAAATATTGTTTTTCGAACTATAGTGTTGGATTTTTCTATATTAGTTTGGAATAGTATAGTTTGACCTCTTGTATCTATTTGAAGAACATTAGGACATAGGGTTGTCATAACTTTATAATAAATACGATAAACTATTGCAATATTTTGGGATCCTTGCATCATGTCAAATCCTTGTGTTTTCAGATTTAATGATAAAACATTTAATATATTAGAATCTGTTAAAGACACATAATAATTAGGGAAACAATTAAAATATATTGGTCCACTACAAAGACTGGATTCCACCATTCCAAGTAATGAATCAGAAAACCTATTATGTCTTGTATCTCTTAGGCATACAAGAACAGAATTATTAAGTTCTAACCTTGTTAATGGTTTAATTGCTATTTGTATTAACCCAATATGTAGATATTTATAATTTTTATTTTTATGTACTTGTAATATTTTATTTGATAGAAGTTGGAAGTCTTCCTGATTACTAGTCACAGACAAGGTCTGTTTTACAGTTTTTATAGCATAACCTATTTTGAAATCGAATGTTCCTTTTCTATATACATTAGATATAGGTACTTTTGGTATATTCTAATTTTGTATTTGGTTTTTATTATCATTTATAACCACTTTTTCTTTATTCTTAATTCTTAGAGTATTACTAGTTTGTCCAACAGCTTTATCAGTAAGATTTCTAATAAAATTTGCCATTATTAGGTTGCGGATGAGTATTATCTAGACAATCCTCCTTGACTACCTCTTATGTTTGTTTCGATCTCAGCGGCTCTCTTGGCCTTAACGATCTTTAGACTGGGTGTCTGAGCGTTTCTAACCTCAACTCTCGGACCAACTTTCTTTAATGGATAATTTTTTTAGATTTCCTAAGATGAAGTTGTTCTTAAAACTAGTGCTCGCTGGCAAGCCATTTTATTTGCTTTTGACTTTTCTATTGAACATCTTCACGGTACCTCTAACTCTTTGCCTGATTTTCTTACCCGTGAATTTTTGCAGGGGGCCGTACCTTACTACCTCTTCCACCAGACGAACCACTCCCTTACGGTTTGCAACTTTTTCATAGGAGTAAGAAAATGCATACTACTACATCTCAAAACTCGAAACAAAAAACCTTTATGGACTTAGTTCCTTTGCATCCATCTGAGCTCCCTGTGCTCAGCCAACTTTTTTTACCATTACAGCCCATATCTCCACTACGATCTACCAATGTCCCAGAATATTATATTCAAAGTCCAAAGCATAATACACAAAGTCCTGCTTTTTCTCCAGCCCAAATCCCATATAAATCACCCTCTTCTTCCAGATCAGTGTATATTGACAATACTTTTTATTGTAGACATAGTCCTTGATGATAAACATGTCCAAATCAACCCAAATAATTTAGCTCCCCTGTATCTTCAAAACCATTTAAGCCCTCTTAATGGTATCAAGACTAGAGAATGGTATGAGTCTGTTTTAATGGAAACCGGATCAGTTTCAATTGTCCACTTTTTCCAAGGCAACACCAATTTATATGCTTATTCAAAGCTACAAATAAAAAAGTTGTTGACATATGAAGATTGGGGTAATAACCCCACTCAGGGAAAAAAATTATTAAATACATAATACCAATACAAATATTACAGATATGCTGAGTATCTTGAAGCCTGACATAAAATATTCTTTTACCAAAATCTAAATAATTATCACTCTTGGTACATCCAGTTTAAAATGCCTATAATTGAAAGTTTTCCCAGTTGGTTCCATCATTGGTTCTTTATTAGGGGATCCTCCACCCAAATACTACCTGATACCTTCCAAGCCTTCCAACAAAAATTCTGTGAATATAATACTTGTTCAGACCAAATAGACTACCATTTGTACTTCATGGCCATTTATCAGATCCCATGGATTGCAAAATGGGAGTATGCTATTAATGAAAATACTTCGAATACTTATGAATACATTTCCCGTTTAGGGAAAAATATAAAAATTAAATGGTGGGATATATATAGCACTGACCCACAATCCTTTTTACTCAAGAGGATTCCTCCTTCCTCGGAGTTCTGTCATAATACTACTGATTATAATACTGTTACTCTTCATACATTTTCTTCTTATATGAAAAAGATAAAACAAGCTCATCCTCATGCTACACTAGAAGAAATAGAAAAACAACTTTTTGCAATATTTGCTGACCCTTCGACATTACTTACAACGTCAGAAGAAACTGTTCAATCTGGTAATCCTCTCCTCGAAGAATTTAGCCAAAGGCCCGAAAACTGACGACCCGGCCCATTGGAAAATCTCATCCTTATCCTTTATTATGATATGACTCAAAGTAGATTCCTTTTCTTTACTTTATTTCGATATGACCCAAAGTAGATTCCTTTTGTTTGACGAGACCCCAACTACAGTGAATATTATTCCCTTGCATAATGCACCATTGCCACGTGTTTGATGAGACCTCAACTACAGTGAACAATATTCCCTTGCACAGTATACTATTGCTCCTCCCGCACCATCGACGGTCACAACGCCTAATCGCCACGCTCTATCAACCGACAAGTCGCCTCCATCGATTATCACCTTATCCAGCCGTATGATTCATCTATCTTAGCCAGATCAGATAAGGATAAGCAACGACAGCATGCCAGGAGCCGTCTACTAGGCAACCATCTACTCAAACCTGCGTCTATAAATACATCTTCCCCAGATAGACAACACAGGTCGAATTTCAAGGAAGCCATACGAGAAGACCTTCTTCATCACTCCTCTCTAAGTCACCCCTCTCTTATTCCTCTTTGCAATTCTCTTTCTTTACTACTGTAAATTCTCATACAGTAGATAGTTTTCATAACAGTCTTGTATAATCGACTCAAAGTTGGTAACCTCTATTACTTTGTAGTTTTAAATGTGTAATTGTAATATTTCTTCCCTTCCCTCTTACTGTCCTTACGAATGGAGTTTCTTCTCCAGTTATTGTATTTGTAAACAGTGAGTTTTTTATCTGTCTATTATGATCTATGAGTTTTTTATATCTGTCTATTATGATCTATGAGTTTTAGGCTCTATCTGATCTGTGTGTGTTTTATATATCTGTCTATCTACAATTAATGCAATTTAAATTAGTATTTAGTATTAAAATAAGAAATTCAATCCATACTTTTTGGATTATCTTAGATATATCTGTAATCTCTGCGGTCTTCTTAATATTAACCATTGCCACGTGTTTGATGAGACCCCAACTACAGTGAACAATATTCTCTTGCACAGTATACTATTGCTCCTCCCGCACCATCAACGGCCACGTCGCCTAATTGCCACGCTCTATCAACCGACAAGTCGCTTCCATCGATTATCGCCTTATCCAGCCGTATGATTCATCTATCTTAGCCAGATCTGATAAGGATAAGCAATGACAGCATGCCAGGAGCCGTCCACTTGGCAACGATTTACTCAAACCTACGCCTATAAATACATCTTGCCCAGATAGACAACACAGGTCGAATTTCAAGGAAGTCATACGAGAAGACCCTCTTCATCACTCCTCTCTGAGTCACCCCTCTCTTATTCGTCTTTGCAATTCTCTTTCTTTACTACTGTAAATTCTCATACAATAGATAGTTTTCATAACAGTCCTGTATAATCGACTCAAAGTTGGTAACCTCTATCACTTTGTAGTTTTAATTGTGTAATTGTAATATTTCTTCCCTTCCCTGTTATTGTCCTTACGAATGGAGTTTCTTCTCCAGTTATTGTATTTGTAAACAGTGAGTTTTTTATCTGTCTATTATGATCTATGAGTTTTTTATATCTGTCTATTATGATCTATGAGGTTTTGGATCTATCTGATCTATGTGTGTTTTATATATCTTTCTATCTACTATTAATGCAATTTAAATTAGTATTCATTATTAAAATCAGAAATTCAATCCATATTTTTTGGATTATCTTAGATATATCTGTAATCTCTGCGGTCTTCTTAATATTCTTATTCTTTTATTATATAGGAATTTTATGACAATTAATGAATTATAATTATGCTTTGTTCATGTTTTTAAGATAAATTTCATGTTTTATGGTAAATTAATTAGGGTAGATCTTGGCACGTTTTATGGTATCAAAGCCAACCCTGTTCACACCTGTTCACTATCTTAGTGGAGAATCACTAGTTTTAAGAATAACTTATTCTTAGGAAATCTAAGAAAATTATCTATTAAAGAAAGTTGGTCCGAGAGTTGAGGTTAGAGACGCTTAGACATCCAGTCTAAAGACCGTTAAGGCCAAGAGAGCCGCTGAGGTCGAAACAGACATAAGAGGTAGTCAAGGAGGACTGTCCAGATAACACTCATCCGCAACCTAATAATGGAAAATTTTATTAGAAATCTTACTTATAAAGGTGTTGGACAAACTAGTAATACTCTAAGAATTAAGAATAAAGAAGAAGTGGTTATAAATGATATTGAAAACCAAATACAAAATTGGAATATACCAAAAGTACCTATATATAATGTATATAAAAAAGGAACATTCGATTTAAAAATAGGTTATGCTATAAAAACTGTAGAACAGACCTTATCTGTGACTAGTAATCAGGAAGACTTCCAACTTCTATCAAATAAAATATTACAAGTACATAAAAATAAAAATTATAAATATCTACATATTGGGTTAATACAAATAGCAATTAAACCATTAACAAGGTTATGACTTAATAATTATGTTCTTGTATGCCTAAGAGATACAAGGCATAATATGTTTTCTGATTCATTACTTGGAATGGTGGAATCCAGTCTTTGTAGTGGACCAATATATTTTAATTGTTTCCCTAATTATTCTGTGTCTTTAATAGATCCTAATACATTAAATGTTTTATCATTAAATCTGAAAACACAAGGATTTGACATGATGCAAGGATCCCAAAATATTGCAATAGTTTATCGTATTTATTATAAAGTTATGACAACCCTATGTCCTAATGTTATTCAAATAGATACAAGAGGTCAAACTATACTATTCCAAACTAATATAGAAAAATCCAACACTGTAGTACCAAAAACAATATCTTGGTCTAACATAAGATTACCAGAATCATGAGTAATACACAATGATAACCAACCATCACAAATTCCAGTTCAAAATATTCCTGATAGGATTGTTGAACATATTAATGAAAATATGTGGAAAATTACAAACCTCTGAATTAATACAAAAAATACAGTCCCTTAAGACATTAATTGAAAAAGAAATATGTAATGATTACCTAATGCATTCTGGAACAGGAAACAACATACTATTAGTCTATCTTATGAGCCTGATTTTGATGAAAAGAAAATACCAACAAAGGCTAGACCAATTCAAATGAACAGTGAATTACTACAAACATGCAAAACTGAAATAGATGACTTAATCCAAATATAACTAATAAAACCTAGTCAATCCCCTTGGAGTTGCTCAGCGTTTTGTGTAAATAAGAATGCTGAAAAAGAAAGAGGAGTTCCTCGACTAGTTATGTTGGTTAAGAATATCACTTTGAAATTTAGTTACACAATGTATAATAGCTAATAATTCTTTTTTGACAGGGGAATAATTGTTTTGGGTAAGATTCCAAGCTTTGGAAGTAAAGCGAATGAGTTGTTCTTGAGAATTAATTTGTTGTTTTAATATACCTCTTAAACCGAGTTCAGAGGCATCACATTCAATTATTTGAACGCAGTAGGATTAGGTAAAGTTAAACAAGGTAATTTTTAGCTTTTAGTTTGAGTCGTTAAAATGCATTAGTATGAAGATCCGTCCAAAGTGGAAGATTCTTTTTGAGTCTATCATATAAAGGTTTAGCATCGAGAGCAAGATTTTTCTAGAAATCACTAATATAGTTTAAACATCCTAGAAATCTTTGACGTCCATTGAACATAGTTCAAAATTGGAATATATTTGTCTTTTTCTTTAATTTGTATTTGCCAAAACTTGATTTCATATCAAATTTAGAAAAGATGACTGCATATTGAACATAGTTCAAAATTGGAATATATTTGTCTTTTTCTTTAATTTGTATTTGCCAAAAACTTGATTTCATATCAAATTTAGAAAAGATGACTGCATTGACAAGTCTGTCTAATAAATCTCTTTTATTAGGAATTGGATATCTAATCCATTATAACACTTTATTAAGAGGTTTATAATTTATAACTAGTCGATGAACTCCTCTTTCTTTTTCAACATTCTTATTTACATAAAACACTGAGCAACTCCAAGGGGATTGACTAGGTTTTATTAGTTGTTTTTGGATTAAGTCATCTATTTCAGTTTTGCATGTTTGTAGTAATTCACTATTCATTTGAATTGGTCTAGCTTTTGTTGGTATTTTCTTTTCATCAAAATCAGGCTCATAAGGTAGACTAATAATATGTTGTTTCCTATTCCAGAATGCAATAGGTAAATCATTACATATTTCTTTTTCAATTAATGTCTTAAGGGACTGTATTTTTTGTATTAATTCAGAGGTTTGTAATTTTTCACATATTATTTTATGTTTGATTTCTGTTTTGCGATCCATGGGATCTGATAAATGGCCATGAAGTACATATGGTAGTCTATTTGGTCTGAACAAGTAATATATTCACAGAATTTTTGTTGGAAGGCTTGGAAGGTATCAAGTAGAATTTGGGTGGAGGATCCCCAAATTAGGAGCCAATGACGGAACCAACTGCAAAATCTTTCAATTATAGGCATTTTAAACTGGATGTACCAAGAGTGAGAATTATTTGGATTTTGATAAAAGAATATTTTATGCCAGGCTTCAAGATACTCAGCATATCTGTAATATTTGTATTGGTATTCTGTAGTTAATAATTTTTTTTCCCTGAGTGGGGTTATTACCCCAATCTTCATATGTCAACAACTTTTTTATTTGTAGCTTTGAATAAACATATAAATTGGTGTTGCCTTGGAAAAAATGGACAATTGAAACTGATCCGGTTTCCATTAAAACAGACTCATACCATTCTCTAGTCTTGATACTATTAAGAGGGCTTAAATGGTTTTGAAGATACAGGAGATCTAATTTATTTGGGTTGACTTAGACATGTTTATCATCAAGGACAATGTCCGCAATAAAAACATTGTCAATATACACTGATCTGGAAAAAGAGGGTGATTTACATGGGATTTGGGCTGGAGAAAAAGCAGGACTTGGTGTATTATGCTTTGGACTTTGAATATAATATTTTGGGATATTGGTAAATCGTAGTGGAGACATGGGCTGTAATGGATGTGAGACTTGAATTTTCTAAAGATCTGTGTCAAATTTAATGGTGATTATTTGGGGTCCTACACACATAGGTGTGTGAGGGTCTCATAGGATCATTACTCTATATATAAACACTCAACGTCTTTATTTTGCAAATATTAGGCTTATTTCCTTAATCTTGCCTCAGAGACTTTGGAGTGGAAAAAGCCTAGTGAGAGAAATCTTCAGAGAGAAACCCTAAGGAAAAGCCTAGTGAGAGAAATCCTTAGAGAGAAACCCTAAGGACCCCTACTTCCTCTATTCTTAGGATCGAAGCAAGCTAGAGTGGTCCACTAGGTGAGATCAACCTTCTTCCGAAAGCCTCTTCGGTGAATGGATGGTAGATCACAACATTCGCCTAGAGTCAGGTTTCGCCATGGTTCATTTCGAGAAAAATTGTCACTTCTCCTACAATTTCTTTGCTTACTCACCACCGGTAGCGAGAGATCTCCTGCGGTATCCAACATGTAGGGTGGTCTAATTTGATCGTAGAAAATTGGTTTGGGAGTGTATGAACAGTGTTACATAAACACATTCTGTTTTTTTTGTATCGAATGTTAACACATGTCGACACACAAATATTATATTGACCCCTGTCTGTATGTGTCAGATGATATCAGTAAGCTTTGAGCACATATCGATATGTTATATATAATGTGTTAGCATCTTTAAAGTGCATTTCCTTAGGTAGTCAGTTCATCAGGCTTTAACCTGAAATAGTATGAGTTTTGGGTTTCGATTACCATCAAAGTAACTTTTTGGGTTTTTTTTTTTTTTTTTAAGATTTTTCTCTTACCCCATGTTTTGAAATGGTTAATTTCCCCAATTCCTAATTTCCTAGATTAGTCACCTTATGACCATAAAAAAACTATTTAAAATGACATGGTGGACCCCTAGGGACCATAATATCCTGGTACAACCTAGAACACCAGCTCCCATGATCCATGCACCACAGATCATGGTCCCATATTTCTAGAAGACCTTAGGAGATATCCAAATAAATCACAAAATCCTAGGATTATTATGAAAACCCAACCAAAATAGGGAAAACAAAAAGAGTGAGAAAGACTCATCGAAAAAGACTCAAATTGAATTAGAAAACAAACCCTAAAAAATTGGGCTGAGTTGTATTTGGGCCTCAGACACCGTTAACCCTAGTTAACACGTCAAGGTGTCAGCCGTTGCCACCTAGCAAATGAGATTGGATATAGGAGGCAGAAACCGTGTCGCCTAGACTGACACGTCATGACAACGTGACGACCATATCGGACACAAGAGGCACATTTTGTGGCGCTTGGATCGACACGTCGTTCCCCCCACCACCTTTGACAGATCAATTTTAAATTTGAATGAGAAACATTTTTATGGGCCAAATAACCTTCAAGAATGACTGAAAACAATATATAAAAAGGTTCAACTCGGGATCATTGAAGACTTTAGACCTTAGGAATTGTCAGGAAGTACTGGCATTTTAGGCTCTCATACTAGATAATATAGCATGTGCTAGATACCGACACAAATGTCCGTATCCATGTAACATTGAGTCTGAATCCTTGAAATTTGAAGTGAGAATTCTCGGTTGTGTAATTTTTTCCTCTAGTAATGAAATTTGTCTTTGCTTGTTAATTTCGAGTGTTTGTCTCTTTGTTTAGTGTAAACATATTTTACTCTAATTGTCCATGGCCTGGTGTCTTTTGCTTTCAAATCAGCAAAAGCCAGCTAAATGGCAACGAGCCACTTCACTACCCACACACAGCATGATCCCCGGAGGCATGTGCTTAAGAAATGACAGTCGGAGAGAAGAGCGGCAAAGACCTTTGGTGCGAAACTTTGCGTAAAATGAAAAATCTGAGCTCAAGAAATGACAGCTGGCAAAATAAGTGGCAAAGACCTCTGGTGAGAAACTTTACGTAAAATGTTGCAAATGGATACCTAAGGTGGTAGGATTTGGTGAACTACTAAGACTAGCAGAGGCTTGAATAGTTGAACCATAGGCAATGACCGATAAGACATGAGCATGATCCATTTGTAAGAGGCAATTCACCATATACTTGGCTGGGCAGATGTGTTGAACCGGGGAAGTCAAGTGAGTAATTTGAATTTAAAATATTTAACCACCTCATACGTGGGCTTGTGTAACAACCATACTCACGAAATGGTGAGTTTAACACTCCATACATGGCTTGTCTCACAACCATATGAGCATTTATAAGTGTGCAATGACTATGTTGTCGAAAAATAATTAAAAAAGATTCAATTGAAAGTGATCGAGAGAGAAAGATGGATATGAAAAAGGAATTTTGCTGTAAAGCTTGTAGATAACTAGAGAGACGGGTAATGGCTCTGATCTTTTTCTCTATATGCTATAATGGATGAGTGAGCCCCTTTTATAAGCATTGGAGTTTATCCCTTTTTCACATATGGCAGGTTTTACATTCAATGGTGCAGATTTCTCTCTGTCCATATTAATAGCTAAGCCTTCTTTTTTTAATCATTCTCTCTCTTACCCAAAAGAAAAACGTTTGGTTTAATGTGACCGTTAGATAATCATAAATGGATGGCTAAAACAAAAGAAGAAAGAAAATGAAACTTACCACAAAAGTTAATCAAATGATTTGAATACAATGAGACCATTATAGCAAATATATAATATAATTAAATTAGATTAAATACATTTAAAGTAGAAGGTAAGAGAGGGACCATGAATGCTATGGCGGTCATGAGGGCTTTAGTGGCCATACTCCAACACTCCCACTTGGCCAAAAAGCTGAATGCACCAACGTTGCTAAGTCATAAGGTTTTGCCCGTTTAAGGTTTTACCCAATGTGACATGCTTTGCTACAAGGTTTTGTCCACCTACATGATTTAATCCTTTGTAGCATTCAAAAGGTGTCTCTTGAGAAAAAAACTATATTTCTTTAAGTCCTATCATGGTCACATGCTTGGAGAACATTTTAGCAGTCAATCCCTTTGTTAAAGGGTCTGCTATCATATCATTGAGAGACAAATAACTTACTGCAATTTTTTTCTTTTCCACTCTATCTAGAATATAGTGATAATTAACTTTTATGTGTATTCCCTTAGAGCTCATTGATCTATTTTTAATTAACGAAATTCTAGCTTGGTAATTACAAAATATCTGAATTGGTTCGTCGACTATTTCTAGCTTCAAATCTCTAATGAAACGGTTTATCCAGGCAGCAAAGGTAGAAGCTATACTACAAGATATGTATTCCGTTTCGTTTGTGCATCGGGAAATACATTCATGTTTCTTCCTAAACCAAGAAAATAAACCTCCTCCAAAGAGGAAAAGATTTTCAAAAGTGGATTTTCTATCATCATGATCTCATGCGAAGTCTGCATCAGAGAATCCTTGAATTTAATAGGTTATCAGCCAGATAGTATAATTTATAATGTTTGGTTCCTTGGATATATATGACTATCTTTTTAATTGCTTGCCAGTGAGTCATACCTGGATTACTTTGAAATCTATTGACATGTCTTATTGCAAAACTAAAGTCAGGTCTTGTACAAAGCATAATGTACATAATAGACCTAATGGTTTGTTTATATAGAATATGTTCAATTTCAGCCTTATTTGCATCATTAATTGGACATTCTTTCTTTAATAGCTTCATGCATATGCAAATAAGAGGTTTCATTGGTTAGTAGTTTTCGATCTTAAATCTCTTAAGGACATTCTCTAGATATTTTTCTTGAGATAACTAGAGAAACTTAGAATTTCTATCCCTTGTAATTTTTATTCACAAAACATATGACGCTTCTCCCATATCTTTCATTTCAAATTGTAAATTAAGCAAATATTTTGTTTTATTTATCATTTCCAACTAATAGAATATTATTTATATATCGAGATAAAAACACAAATTTACTCCCACTGTTCTAGATGATTATTTTGGACCATATAATAATTTATTCAATTTATATATATTTTTCTTCTTGACCTGTACCTACATATCCTTCTGCCTGATTAGCATAAATATCTTTTTTTAATTCTCCATTCAAGAATATTGTTTTCATAACTAATTGAATTAATTCCAAGTCATAATATGCTAGTAATATTAATAATATTCTTATAGATGCAAATTTATCTGCAGAAGAGTATGACTCCACAGAATCTATTCCTTCTTTTTGAGTAAATCGTTTGGCTACTAATCTAACCTTATATTTATCAATGGTTCTATAAGCTTTAAATTTATTCTTAAGAATCCATTTACATCCTACAACCTTACTATCTTTAGGAAGGTCTACAAGTTCCCATACTTAATTTCTTTGAATAAAGTTAATTTCATCATCCATAGCATTGACTCATTCAGATGATATAGGTGAATTGATGGCTTCACTCTAAGTACATGGTTGATCTATCTCATCCTCATTTAAAAATATATAATATTCATCTAAATGGAAAGGATGAGCTCTAAACCTCTTATTTCTATCTAAATTAGGGGACTCAATTAGGTTTATCTATCTTTGGTTGGTATAAGATCCATAGGATGGCATTGATCTTTATTATTTTCAAATAAGTCAACTTCTTTATTTTTATTCTTTTTGTTATCTAAATTTTCTAGAAAATGGGACCCCTACTCTCAATTAAACTCCTATTGTCATGATCATAGAACCTGTATCCCTTAAAGTTATCACAATAACCTATAAATAAACATTTAATTGTTTTACTGTGGAGTTTGTCTCTTTGGCGATGTTGGATAAGCACATGTGTAGGTAATCCCCAAATTTTTAATATACTAAGGACTTGTTTTCTTCTAGTCCAAAGTTCATAAGGAGTCAATTCTATAGACTTGGTTGACACTATTTAAAATGAACGGAGATGTACTAATAGCTTCTCCCCAAAATTTTGAGTTAGGTTGGCATGGCCCATCATAGATCTAACCATCTCCATTAAAGTCCTATTGTGCCGTTCTGCTACTCCATTTTTTTGTGGGGTGTATGGTAAGGTCGTTTAATGCATTATACCATGATCTCTACAAAATTCGTTAAATGATTATGAGGTGTATTCTCCTCCCATATTGGTCCTTAGAAATTTTATATGTCTTCCTAAATGATTTTTCGCTTCTGTTTTACATTCTTTAAATGTTTCTAAAGCATCAGATTTTCTATAATTAGGTATACATATCCATACTTAGAGTAATCATCTATGAAGGTATAAAATACTCCATACCTTTATGTATTTTAACATTCAATGGTCTACATATTTTAGTGGATTATGTTAAGCAATTCTTGTGATTTTTGTCTTTTAGAGAATGGTTTCCTAGACCATTGCCGTGATAGGCATAGTTCACAAGTTTGGAACTCAATTTTTTTTAGATTAGGTATTAAATATCTTTTTACTAATTTTTGCATTTTATTTTTATTAAAATGTCCAAATCTTAAGTGCCATATATATGCATCATTTTCAGTCACATTCATTGCTATATTGATATAAGAACATTTAAATGATACAAATTTTGAACTTTTTCTCTCCCAAACATAAACTCGACCATGTTTCCAAATATAGATACCTTTCCAAACCTAAAACAGACTTCATAGCTCTTTTCATCTAACCTAGGGACAAAAATAAGGTTGCGCCTCATATTAGGCGCATACAAAGTATTAGTGAGCAAGAAATTTACATTCCTAAGCAACTCTAGCTTATATGTGCCAACACCTAGCACATCACAAAAGGTATTATTTCCCATGTATATCCGCTGGTCGCCGTTTTTTATTTCTTTGAATCGACAAAACCATCTTTAGTTTTTGAAACATGTCTGGTCGATGTAGAGTCCACCCACTATCCTCTCATATCATGATCAACCACTATAGATTCAGAGACCACACAAACTAAGTTGAATTTTTTGTTATTCTTGTAGTTGCTCATTTGTCCATTGTTCCTGTGGTAGCCATTATTGGAAATATTTATATTTGGAAATTTAGGTTTAATATGCCCTATCTCTCTGCAGTTGTAACATTTTGGTGGGTTGTTGGAGGTCTTTCCTCCTTGTGGATTGAAAACCTTACCCTTCCCTTTAAATCAATTTTTGTTATTTCGATTGTTGTAGGGTCTAAGGTAGTTACTTTTAGAGGAATTTTGGGCAAAGTGCAATTTTGTATTTCTCTTTTTATTTCTTCTTTCTTCCTCTATGCTCATGTGCATGGGTAAGTTCAGCATGATAATTCCTTAGGATGAGTGATTAAGAGCAATGACTACAAGTTCCTATGACTGTTAGATACTATTCAATACAATTGACACTTGCATACGATTGAGAATGAGGTTTCCTGTTGCAGCAAGGTCTTTAGCAAGAACAAACATTTTGTTGACATGCTCTACCACTGATTCATTTTTTCTCATCCTATATGAATTGTATTTCGTAGACAAAAGTTGAATATGGGTTTCAGAAGTAGATCCATATTTTTCAAATCAATGCTTCCATCATTAATTTGGATGTTTCATAATATTCAAAAACTCTTATCAAATCATCATCTATAAAAGTGAATAATGTGGTTTTTGCTAATTTGTCATCCCCTTCCCATTTCGTAAGTTCTTTTCTACTATGAGCAGAAGGGTTTAAATCCAATTTAGGTCTAGTAGAAGTCAAAATATAGTCAATCTTCTAATGAATCAATATGTACTTCATTTTTCTTTTCCACATATTGAAGTTTGACCCATTAAGTTTTTCTGTTTTAGATAGTTCACTCATCACCGATCTAGCAGTGATGTTATCAAATAAATATAGAAATATCAACAAACGACAAGGTTTAGATCAACTGACCACTTTCTCAATGGACGATTTACCGATTTTTCAAATGATGATGCCAACACCCTTTTAGTCGATGATGGGTCGCAGATCTCGTCAAGTGGAGCAACAAATGATGGCCACAAAAGAATTTCTGATGACAT
Organism: Amborella trichopoda; assembly: GCF_000471905.2. The sequence goes on along the minus strand of NW_006499912.1, from coordinate 615,411 downwards.
AGGCTTGTTGTGCTTTAGATGGTTCTCACCCTTTTGGCAAAGGGTTGGCGTGGCAGCCAAAAAAAAAAAAGAGCCGTTCAAAAAAATTTGATTTTTAGCTCCTAAATAGGGTTTGAGTTCCCGTACCAAGAAAGATAAATTGGCTATTAAAAAACAATTGGATGCCTAAAATGTAAAAGAGAAGGAAATGTTACTTTTTTTTCGGAATGTCTTTGATGATGAAGTCCTTGGTTGTGCAAAAACAATTTGGAAGAGGCAATAATACTTAAATGGTTATATGAAAAGAGGAAGAGAGTGGAGTATAGACCCAATACGCTATCTTTTAAAAGGGAGAGATACGATATTAATAGCGAATAACAGAGACTCAAAGAGAGAATAGAAGAATGAAAAAAAAAAAAAATACCAATGGTGCACAAATCGGTGGAGTATTGCTGAGGCCAATAGTGTGACCCCAATGGTGAACCTGATAAGATAGAGAAACAAGTTGATTCTTTCCCGATAAGTGTAGAACCCCCACCACGAAAATACAGAAAGGGACCAACCGTGAAGCTTTGATACCAGTGTCGAAAATAATTAAAAAAAATCGATTGAAAATGATGGAGAGAGAAATATAGATATGGAAAAAGGAATTTTACAGTAAAGTTTGTGGATAATTAGAGAGATAGGCAACGACTTTGAGATTTTTCTCTGTATGCTGTAATGGGTGAGTGAGCCTTTTTATAATCATTGGAGCTTATTCACTTGTCACACATGTCAGGTTTTGCATCCAATGCTCTAGATTTCTCTTTGTCCATATCAATAGCTAAACCTTATTTCTTTTTTTTTGTCATTCTCTCTCTTACCCCAAAGAAAAACCTTTTGGTTTAATGTGATCGTTAGAATATCATGGATGAGTGGTTAAAAAAAAGAAAGAAAGAAAATTAAATTACCATAAAAGATAGTCAAAGGTTTGAATGTAATGAGACCATTATAACAAGTATATAATATAATATAATATAATTAAATTAAATTAAATTAAATGCGTTTAGAAGGTAAGAGAGGGACCTTAAAACTATGGTGGTCATGAGGCCTTAGTGGCCATCGTCCAACACTCCCACTTGGCCAAAAGGCCGAATGCATCAACGTTGCTAAGCGACAAGGTTTTGCTCGTTTAAGGTTTTTCCTAATGTGACATGTTTTGCTACAAAGTTTTGTCCACCTACATGATTTTATCCTTTTTAGTGTTCAAAAGGTGCCTGAAGAAAAAATATATTTCTTTACATCCCAAATGCTTTGAGAACATTTTAGCAATCAATCCCTTTGTTAAAGTGTCTGCTATCATATCATTAAAAGGCAAATAACTTACTATAATTTCTTTCTTTTTTGCTCTATCTAGGATATAGTGATAATCAACTTTTATGTGTTTACCCCTAGAGCTCATTGTTTTATTTTTCGTGAACGAAATTGCAGCCTGGTAATCACAAAATACCAGAACTGGCTTGTCGGCTATTTTTTAGCTTCAAATCCCTAGTGAAGCGGTTTATCCGGATGACAAAAGTAGAAGCTATACTATAAGAGATGTATTATGCTTCCATTGTATATCGGGAAATACATACATGTTCATTACTAAACTAAGAAACAAAACCTCCTCCAAAGAAATCTTTTTTTCCAAAAATGGATTTTCTATCATCATGATCTTTTGTGAAGTCTGCATCAGAGAAGCTTTGAATTTTGTAGGTTATCAGCTTGATAGCATAATTTATAATATTTGGTTCCTTGGATATTTCTGAGTATCTTTTTAATTGCTTGCCAGTAAGTCATACCTGGGTTACTTTGAAATCTATTGACATGTCCTATTGCAAAACTAAAGTCAGGTCTTGTACAAAACATAATGTACATAATAGACCAAATGGTTTGTTTATATGGAATATGTTCAATTTCAGCCTTATTTGCATCATTAATTAGATATTCTTTCTTTCATAGTTCCATGCTTTTGCAACTCAGTTTTCATTGATTTGCAGTTTTCCATCTTAAATATCTTAAGGACATTCTCTAGATATTTTTCTTGAAATAAGTAGAGAAGCCTAGAATTTCCATCCCTTGTACTTTTTATTCACAAAATATATGACGCTTCTCCGATATCCTTCATTTCAAAATATAAATTAAGCCAAGATTTAGTTTTATTTATTATTTTCAGCTAATAGAATATCATTCACATATAGAGATAAAATCACAAATTTACTCCTACTATTCCAAACATATACATAGTGATCCAATCTATTAGCTATATAGCCAATTTGGACAATTGTCTTGTGAAACGTTAACTACAAGTGTCTAGATGATTGTTTTAGATCATATAATGATTTCTTAAATTTATATATATATTTTTTCTTGACCTGTAACTACATATCCCTCTGGCAGATTCACATAGATATCTTCTTTTAATTCTTTATAAAGGTTGTTTTTACATCTAATTGAAAAAATTCTAAGTCACAATATGATACTAATTCTAATATTATTCTTATAGATGAAAATTTTGCTACAGAAGAGTATGTCTTCACATAATCTATTCTTTTTTTTTAGTAAATCTTTTGGCTACTAATCTAGCCTTATATTATTCAATGGTTTCATCATCTTTAAATTTCTTTTTAAGAATCCATTTACATCCTACAACCTTCCTATATTTGGGAAGGTCTATAAGTTCACATACTTGATTTCTTTGAATAGAGTTAATTTTCATCATCCATAACATTGACCCATTCAGATGATTTAGGTGAATTGATGATTTTACTATAAGTACATGGTTCATGTATCTCATCCTCATTTAAGAATAAAGGAAGAGATCTAGACCTTTGATTTCTAGCTAGGTTAGGGGACTCAATTAGGTTTATCTATCGTTTGTTGGTATAAGATCCATGGGATGGCCTTGATCTTTATTGTTTTCTTCTTCAAATAAGTCAACCTCTTTATTTTTATTCTTTTTGTTATTTAGATTTTCTAGAAAATGGGCATCCCTACTCTCAATTAAACTCCTATTGTCATGATCATAGACCTGTATCCCTTAGAGTTATCACAATAACTTACAAATAAATATTTATTTGTTTTACTGTGGAGTTTGTCTATTTGGTGATGTTGGATAAGCACATGTGCAGGTAATCCGTAAATTTTTAATATACTTAGGTCTGGTTTTCTTCATATCCAAAATTCATAAGGGGATAGACTTGGTGGACACTCTATTTAAAATGAACACAGTTGTACTAATGGCTTCCCCCCACAAATTTTGAGCTAGGTTGGCATGACCCATCATAGATTTAACCATTTCCATTAAAGTCCTATAGTAAGGTCGTTTGATGCATTATACTATAATCTCCATAAAATTCGTTAAATAATTATGAGGTGTATTCTCCTCCCATATCGGTCCTTAAAATTTTTAAATGTCTTCCTAATTGATTTTCCACTTTTGTCTTATATTCTTTAAATATTTTAAAGCATCATATTTTTTACTAATTAGGTATATATATTCATACCTAGAGTAATCATCTATGAAGGTTATAAAATATTCCATACCTCTATGTGTTTTAACATTCAATGGTCCACATATATCTTAGTGGATGATTATGTTAAGTAATTGTTGTGATTTTTGTCTTTTAGGGAATGGTTTGCTAGACACTTTTCTTGATAGGCATAGTTCACAAGTTTGGAACTCAATTTCTTTAAGATTTGGTATTAATTATCTCTTTACTAATTTTTGCATTTTATTTTTATTAATATGTCATAATCTTAAGTGCCATTTACATGCATCATTTTTAGCCACATTGATATAAGAACATTTAGACCACACAAATTTTCAACTCTCTCTCTCCCAAATACAAACTCGACCATGTTGCCCAATAGATACCTTCTCAGATCTTATAACCCTTTTCATCTAACCTAGGGACAAAAATAAGGTTGCGCCTCATATTAGGCGCATACAAAGTATTAGTGAGGAGGAAATTTACATTTCCACGCAACTCTAGCTTGTATGTGCCAGCACCTAGCACATCACAAAAGGTGTCAGTTCTCATGTGTATCCGCTAGTCACCGCTTTAGACTTCCTTCAAATCAACAAAACCATAATTAGTTTTTGAAACATGTATGGTCAATGTAGAGTCCACCCACTATTCTCTCATATCATGATCAGTCCCTATAGATTCAGAGACCACACAAACTAAGTTGAATTTATTGTTATTCTTGTGATTGCTCCTTTGTCCATTGTTCCTGCGGTAGTCATTATTGGAAATAATTTTATTTGGATATTTAGGTTTAATATGCCATATCTCTCCGCAGTTGTAACATTTTGGCGGGTTATTGTAGGTATTTCCTCAGTGTGGTTTGAAAACCTTATCCTTTCCTTTAAATCACTTCTTCTTATTTTGATTGTTGTAACATCTAGGGTAGTCACTTTAGAGGAATTTTGGGAAAAGTGCAAGTCTGCCTTTCCCTTTTTATTTCTTATTTCTTCCTCTGTACTCATGTCTATGGCTAAGTTCAGCATGATAATTTCTTGGGATGAGTGATTAAGAGCAATGACTATAGGTTCCCATGACTGTGGGAGATTATTCAATACCGTTGACACTTGCATATGATTGGAAATGATGTTTCCTGTCGCAGCAAGGTCTTTAGCAGGAACAAACATTTTGTTAACATGCTCTACCACATGTTTATTTTTCCTCATATTACATAAATTGTATTTCTCAAGCAAAAGTTGAATATGGATTTCAGATGCAGATCTATATTTTTCAATCAAGATTGCATCATTAATTTGGATGTTTCATAATATTAAAAACTCTTATTAAATCCTCCTCTATAAAAGTAAGTAATGTTGGTTTTGCTAATTTGTCATCCCTTTCCCATTTCGCAAGTTCTGTTCTACTATGACCAGAGGGGTTTAAATCAAATTCAGGTTTAGTAGAAGTCAAAATATAGTCAATCTTCTACTAATCAATATATAGTTCATTTTTTTTTCCACATATTGAAGTTTGACCCATTAAGTTTTTCAGTTTTAAATCGTACACTCATCACCAGTCTACCAGCCATGCTATCAAAGAAAAATAGGAATATCAACAAAATACAAGGTTTAAATCAACTGACCACTTTCTCAATGGACGATTTACTGATTTTTTAAATGATGATACCAGCACCCTTTTAGTCGATGATGGGTCGCAGATCTCATCAAGTGGAGCAGCAGATGATGGCCACAAAAGAATTTCGAATGATAAGGGCTTGTTGTGCTTTAGATGGTTCTGGCCCTTTTTGGCAAAGGGTTGGCGTGACAGCCCAAAAAAAAAAGAGTCGTGCAAAGAAAAAATATGATTTTTAGCTCCCAAATAAGGCTCGAGTTCCCGTACTAGGAAAAAGAAATTTGCCTAAATTGAACAGAGAAGGAAATGTTACTTATTTGTCTGGAATGTCTTTGGTGATGAAGTCCCTGTTTGTGCAAAAAACAATCGGAGGAGGTAACAATTCTTATATGGTTGAAAAGAGGAAGAGAGTGGAGTATAGACCCAATAAGCTTTCTTTTACATGGGAGGGAGACGATATTAGTAGCGAATAGCAGAGACTTAGAGAGAGAATAGATGAATGGAAAAAAAAACTACCAATGGTGCGCAAATCCGTAGAGTATTGTTAAGGCCAATAGTGTAACCCCAATGGTGAACCCGATAAGATAGAGAAACAAGTTGATTTGTGCTTGGTAAGTTTAGAACCCCCAACAAAAAAATATAGATACCAGTGTTGAAAAATAATTAAAAAAAATCGATTGAAAATGACAGAGAGAGAGAAAGATAGATATGGAAAACGGAACTTCGCTGTAAAGCTTGTGAATTACTAGAGAGATGGGCAATGACTCTGAGATTTTTATTTGAATGCTATAATGGGTGAGTGAGCCATTTTTATAAGCATTGGGGCTTATCCCCTTGCTACATATGACATGTTTTGCATCAAATGGTCAAGATTTCTCTATGCCCATATCAATAGCTAAGCCTTCATTTTTGTATCATTTTCTCTCTTACCCCAAAGAAAAACGCTTGGTTTAATATGACTGTTAGAATATCATAGATGTGTGGTTAAGAAAAAGAAAGAAATAGAATAAAATTTTCCATAAAAGATAGTCAAAGGATTTAATTGCAATGAGACTATTATAACAAGTATATAATATAAATAAATTAAATTAAATAGATTTAAAATAGAAGGTAAGAGAGAGACCATGAACACTATGGTGGTCATGAGACCATAATAGCCATACTCCATCATATGCGTGTTGGAATTGACACGCATTGGTAGTAATGTCCCATAGAGTAAATTGACCCGACCCTTATTAGCCTACTTAACAGAGAGTCATATAGCAGTGATTGAGGGTCGGGGACAAGTTAGTGCAAGTGTCAGACTAGGTGATAGGGGTCATATCCATTTTTACATGGCTTAATTTATGGGCCATCTCGTTATTGTGTAAACCTCTTGTTTGGGACATTGACCTAGAGAGGTTCATGTACGGGGTTGTTGGTGCATAGCTCACCCTCTTGAAGGCTTGGTTCGTAATCCTAGTAGGCAATATTGAGGAAAAATATAGCTCGTAATGCTCGTATGGGATGGCTCATAGACGACAACTTCGAAGTATTTTTATGTTCCTTCAAGGCGAGTTATGATCCTGTAAGAGGACATCACCCATGTCTACAACGCCTTGTGGAGCACCATAGGTGGGCTGGACTCTTAGATAGTGAGAATGCCATAGCCTAGGGCATCGTGAGGGGCCTTCAGGTGTTAAAGATTTCTTACAGGACATGGACCAGTATTTTGAGGTTGTTCATGCCCATGAAGAAGATTAAGTTGACATATGCGGTAGAAATGCCCAGCTCTAGTGGAGGATGTAGGTTAAGGATACTTCAAGGCCTAATGTGATCACTTGGAAGCCTTGAATCACGACTTTACGGGTAAGTCCTTGCCAGGAAATGTGGCTCGGGTAGCTTCTGAGGCATTAAAAAAAGTTTCAATCGACGGGCTTGGCGAACGAGTCCGTGAAGAATTTGTATCTCTTATGTTGGACATTAGGACTATGGTCCAGAAGGATTGGTTGCTCAATTTTAAGAATGGGCTTAATTGTGGCAAGTCCAAGTTGAAGAGGGAACGAGTGCTAGTTGTTATGGTGGCAGATGAGATATGAGAGCCTAGAATACTGTAACCATTGTGGCTAGGTGGAGTGGGCTTGTGAGGTTGGGTCTTCAAAGTCCAAGACAGCTAGAATTGAGAAGAGAGTGAACAAAGGAGAGAACTCTTGGAGGCCTCAGTTGTTTTATTTGAGAAGGTTGTCAATTCGGTAAGCCCAAGTTGAAGGAGGTCAGAATCCCTGTTAACAATTAAATATCAAATTGGATGGTTTAGAGTCATGAAATTCGAATTTTTTTTTTCCAACATTGGGTCTAGTCAATGACACATTTATAATCATTAGATTTGAATTCTGAGAGATAAAAATGATTGCGGCCACATTATACTAAAAAAAAAAATGAACAGCCTTTTTGCACACTTTTCCTTCTCTCTATACTTGAAGGATCTATTTTTTTTTTTTGAAGTGTGAAAAGCACGATCACATGCTGTCTTAACTCTCCATAATGTATGAGAAAACAAATAGGTACATTTATTAGACTGATATTTTTACACTGAATCTTTGCCTATCCTTCAAGGACCCACTCCATATCCTTGATGGGACTCATCATCACGATTACACTTGCCTATCCCTTCCAAAAATCATATATCTAATAGTATGATACGCGGAAGCTTGTCCCGCTCTTTTTGTTTACTTTTTCCTTGAAGCAAAAAGGTTATGAAGACAAAAAGCTAGTAGCTTCCGACTAAGAGGTAATTAGGGCACACTCTGCTAAACTCCTGCTCTTGCTCCTAGCCTTTCTCTCAAAAGCTTCACCCCCATGTATCTGCAAACAATGAAAAATGCACCAGAACACAATCCGATATATGGGCTAAGAGAAATTGCGAAGTCTACTAAACTAACTCAGATGAAAATTTAGGAGTATAAAAGAATAAAAAATTTGGAATGGGATTATAGAAACCTCGAAAAATATGGGTAATATAAAAAAGGATTGTATACAATGAGACCATTTACCTCTAATACAAGGAGGTACAATTAGTTATAACCATCTGATCTAAAATCTGATAGCTTAGGTGTATCACAAATTTTGAGAAAATTTCTTTTAATTTTTAGTCATTGGAAGAAATGCAGCCATTCAATCTCACATCCAAAGGTCAAGATGAATTATGACCACCTTATACCAAAGGTAAATGGTTTCATTGTATATTTTTTCATATAAAAATTCACTTATTTTAAAAAACTAGTAAATGATTTGGTCCAATGGCATAAGGACCATCAATTTGAAGAATGATTAGAGCTGTGTATTGAAGAACTCAAAATATTTTTTGAAAGGAAATTTATGTAAGGTTGCAAACTTTCTTATAAAAATAGGGTTGTAGTAATCTACACTATTTATTTTATTTTTACGATGCAGATTTGATACTATCTTAAAAGATGCATTACTTTTTGACACTATTTTGAAAGGCATATCAGATCTACATTGCCAAACGAGTTGTTGTTGTTGTTGTTCTTGTTGTTGTTATTATTATTATTAGATATTATTCCAAATAATGTTTTTTTCCAAGACAACAGTAATTGATCCTAACCTGCCGAGCATCATGACAGTCGCCTGCGGATTCGTCCCTGGAGATGCAAGAAATGTAGAGCCATCGATGATGCGCAAGCGCTCCACGCCAAGTACCCGATAGTCACTGTCCACTACCTTGCCTACTTGACAACCACCATGGTAGTGCCAAATGGTTAACACTGTGTCCCTACAAAACTGGGCTAGGGACTTAGTATCATTAGGGTGCTTAGGAATGAGGTTGACATTAGCCACCACACTTAGGTTTAACAGCTTTTGCATAGTGTAGTCATCATTCTGTGTCAACAGAACCACGCTCTTCGATCTCGCGATCTTTGATATCATTTGGATGCCACTAACGCATCGTCTGAGGTCCTCAGGATGGCTGAAGTAGTTGAAGGTGACTACAGGATTAGCTCGGATGTCGGTACTGTTGAGCGTGAGATGACCCTTAGAGAGAGGCCCGACGACCTTTTCAAGTATAAACCCACCCTTGAAAACCTCCCTAGGAAGGTCTTGCTTGTTCCTGATGAAGGCTTCAATGGCCTCCTTGGTCCTCTGCTTAGGAGGGAGAGTTGAGAGCTGTCCTATCTGCAATCCAACAACGAAGAGTTTTTCTTAGGTAGTTTTGGGGCTCTTTGACATGAACAGGAGGGGGATTTTGTGTTCTTGAAGTGAGGAATACAATGGAACGCGCTCAAATATTGTATTGATTCTCGGACCTAAACACCATAAGCAACTCTGATCTATTCTGCCCTATCTACCATAAGGAACTCACATCTATATGCTTCTCACCCTATAACAGCCTTGCACATCTATGTGCTTCTCACCCTATAACAGCCTTGTTCCATTACAAGCTTTGCTTGCAAGGCCTTTTTGTTTTTGTTTTTTTTGGTAGTTCAATTGATAAGGAGTTCCCTGCCTCTGGTATGAATAAAATTCAAAACATCATATTGTGGAGCTCTTGCATCCTAACTATTTAGCTTGAGACCATTCTGTTACTTCAGGTCGTCCTAAGAGATGTACAATAAATTCTTGGGTTTCTAGGTTTCCATGGTGTCATAATAGTGCTATTAGTATTTCCAATCCGGTTCGATAGATCGCAGATCCGGTTTACCGAACTGGTCATTAAAAAATTTTAAAAATAAAAAAGTGGAGCATCCGAGGGGTTCTCCGATAGAACCATCATAGAACTAACTAGAATCGGCTGTCTCATGGGGTTCAACTGGCATGTTCTCGATATTTAGCGGGAACCAATTTGCCTCGACGATTCTCGATCTAGATCGACCAGTTCCAATCTGGTTTGACATTTTTAATTCATTGGTGCTACCTAACGGCCGGATCAGCTACTAGGCTTTTGTGCATAGCGAGTTCAGCCCCACCCGGGCTTGGCTCAAACTGGCCCAACATCATCATTGTTATTTTAAAAATAGGAAAACTTTATATAGAGCCTAGGCTCTAAACAATCAAATTAGAGCCTACCTCAAAAATTTCACCAGATAAGGTTGTTTTGATGCCCAACTATCTTCAAATCGGTCATCTCGACATCAAGAAGCATGGACTAGAGAAAAAAATGAATTTTAAGTTTTGGAAATAGTGCATCTTATGACGCATTTTTGGACCGTCAATTTTTAAGTTATTCAAGTTTTCATAGATCTGCTTGATCCACGTTATTTTTGAAGCTTTAAATTTTATCATTAAAAACAAAAATATATTTTAAGGCTAGTCGAAGTTTTCCGGTATTAAAACCACATTTCTCGACACTATTTGGAGGTGGGCTCTAATTTGATTGTTTAGAACCTGCATTATAACATGCACTAGTTCCAAAACTTGAAATATATTTTTTTTCTCAAGTCCACGCATCTTGATATCGAGATGATAAATTTGAAGATATTTAGGTATCAAAACAACATCTTCCAGTGAAATTTTTGAGGCAGGATCTAATTTGATTGTTTAGAGCCTAGGCTCTATATAAACTTTTCCCTTTAAACTTTTCCCTTTAAAATAGGCAAGGCGAGCTTTTAAATTTAAGAAGAGAAGACAATAACTGGGTGGGAGACACGACCCAAGAAAACACAAATTGAAGTGTCAAAGTCCTTTTACACCCACGAGGGGACATCAACTTGTACACCATTATTAGTAGCGCAAAATCTTATCCATGCTTGTGGCTCGTGGAAATACGAATAATCAAAATCAAATGTTAGTTAATTCTAACTGCTTTGGGGAAGGGTCAAAATACGGGTTGGAAAAAGTTTGTATAAGTTTGAACTTTATTGGATTATTTGCTGAAGTAAAGTTCTAGTGATCCATGTCTATTTTATTTAGACGGTGTAGATTTTACGCTGTAAGGATCTTCCACTTTTTAATGTTGTCTTAAAAGACACATTAAACCTATATCATTCAACTAAAATTAATAATATAGAACATTTTAACCTTATTTCTAAAAGTAAGATCTACAAACCAAAGATTTCTAATTATCCTAATTAACAAGAAAGTTGCCTTTTAAAAGTTTCATTTAACTTGGGTAAAAGAAAAAGTTTATATAAAATTGACACCTTAAAATGTAAAATTAAGGTGCACCTCTAAAATCTTTCTAAAATGTAAAATTAAGGTGCACCTCTAAAATCTATACATCTCGCAGAGATGTATAGATTTGGAGAAGAAAAGAGTTTTCAAGTTATAAAAATGGTCCATTTTGCAACAAATTATCCGGACAGTCCATTTTCGATATTTCCATACAGTAATAGATATGCTTGATGGAGCCCTTTTGTAGTTTAAAATGTTATAGTTAGAGATAGAAACAATTTAAACTTTTTCTGTTGTAGATCCATACTTTTTCAGCGCACAAGACAATGCAAAACCCATGTTTTATAGAAGATAATAGTGGAGATTACTGAAAGTTTAAGTCAAAAAGAATTTTCCAGAGACCACACTTACATATGTCCTCCGCTGCTAAAACTGTGTTTAAGTTAAACAAGAGGCATGACCCTAACCAGGTCCTCATTATGAACCACGTGGGTTTGAGGTAAATGTTAAACAAGTGAGGTCCCTCTGCTTACATTGCAAAGGTAATTACTTTTATCAAAAGATTTCATATTTTTTGCAGGACTATACTGTACACGCTCATATTTAGTGGCCAATGTTTGGAATTGAAGTGGAGAATAGCTATGGCTGGCAATGGATCTTACCAGACTCGGGACCGAACAGATAGACCCGTCCTTGGGTCCGGATATGGGTCCAATATTTGGACCCGACGGATCGGGTCTAGGTCCAAAACCTAGACTTGAACACTATTCGTGTCCAGGTCCGGATCCAGTCGGACCCGGCTTGTTGCTACCCCTACCCTTCAATAAATTCTGGAAGTTTTTTAGTTTCACATGCTAACCTAGATTGAAGGACTTAACCTTGAGGCAAAATTCCAAAGCCCTTCAATCTATGAAAATGGAATTCCAAAGGAGAGGAAAAATTAGGGCACTCACCTCTGCTGACAGGATACCATGGTGGCACTTGATGCTATCAGAAGACTGGCCAAAGCCACTAGAGGCCTCAATGAATGAACCCACCTTTGTGATCCCCACAGTTTGTATCAGAGAATGCTCCACCATCCTCTTTGTGGGTATATAAACTGAATTCATGGGGTTATCTGCCATCCCCTCCCCCACATTATCTTGATCCAGGACTTCAGGAATTCTCCATCTCTTCAACTCATGTCTTGGGCCTATACCACTAAGCAAAAGCAAGTGGGGGCTTCCTATTGCCCCTGCTGATACTATGACCTCTCCGGAGTCCTCGGCTACAAATACCTTGCGGTCCACCCCTTTTTCGTCGATGAATTCGACTCCCACTGCCGCAGGCTTCTCACCTGCATAAATTGTAGACTTCATCAGAGTTGAGTAAAAAGAAATAGGTGAGAGTTGAGGAAAAAGAATTAGGTGTCATGTATGCCCAAGTTTGGGGCATCTTTGTTTCTTGTGGAAGAGCTTTCCCGGGGTCCGGGAAAGTTTAATCATTGGGGCCGTTTTTTCATTAGCTTGGAAAAGTGTTTTCATACTTGGATGAGGTTTCTAGAAGGCCTAGGCTTTATGAAAACAAAATAAAGCTTCACCTCAAATCCTCATCAGGAAAGTACTTTCGGCGACGAAAATCCCTATGCTGACTCGAATCAATTTCTAACAAAGGCAAAAATTTTGAAACTAAAAAAATAGTACGGATCTTGCAAATTTGTGAACACCTATTTTTAGAGCAAAAAAGATGGTCTAGATAACAAAGTTGCTCATCCATAAGTAATAATAGCCTTTACATCCATTATCTAACCTCATTACTCATTCAAAATTTTATTACTCAACCATAATATTCTATTTGAGATGATGGATGTAAAGGTTTTTCTAACCTCATTACTCATTCAAAATTTTATTACTCAACCATAATATTCTAGTTGAGATGATGGATGTAAAGGTTTTTCAATGCCTGACTAGCAATTTTGAATGAGTTATGAGATGATTTATTTAGTTTGATAGGCCTGCAGCCCTGTCAAACATTTTTTCCTTCATGCTTAATGGGTATCCAGCTACGGTTCTCACAAAGATGCATAGTTCTTCAAGGCTGAGAAAGTTTATGTGTTGCTACAATAACTACCACTTTGTTAGAAAACAAAAATAAAAAAATTTATTATAACGTTGCAATCTTATATTATTGAAGTAATGTGCATCTTGAAAATCAAACATAAGAGAGTGTTCCGGGCTTGTAGAACCTTCTAATTGATCATCTCATCCTTCAGGTGCACGAACATGAATTCAAGTCCAAAAAATAGTACATTTTGCAACAAATTATCCGGACGATCTATTTTCAAAATTTTCAAATGTTTCTTGATTTACTCTATCATTTTTACGATTTTAAATTTCTTAACCAAGGATGAAAATAGATGTCCAAATAAAGTTCCCGACACCAAAACATCTCTAAACGAATTTTAGATATGCACCTTACTTGTACACTATAAGGAGGCAACCTTATACAAACCTCACCCAAAAAGGAAAACAAACAATTCTATCTACCAAACTTTAACATTGCCCAAATAAACATTGCCTAAATTTCTTTGTCTCTTAAGAAAAAAATATAATCAACAAGGGACTATGTGATATGAAGTATTTAAGAGGCTAAGGACCATTCTCACATTTTAAGAAAATGAGTAGATCATTTTTGGTTGGACAGGGAGATAGTTGACCATATTTAATTATTTTGCGGGTAGGACTTTCTGACCAATGGAAATAAGAGAGATGGGCCCCTCGCCTAAATATTGGTTGGGATGTGTGACCAGGAAAAACACAAGGAGACATATTATAAGCATAACGAGAAATGCGCCCTTCGGTCCGCCATGTACTTTGGCCGACCGGGGCCCTTTTCATAAAGTTTTGGCAGTATATTAATGTCAAATTTATATTCTTTATGTACTTTCAATCTAAAAGCAAAAAACGCTTCAAAATGAACTGTCGCATTATGTCTTCATGAGATTATGCGAGAGAGAGAGAGAGAGAATGAAGAGAGTTAATGAGAAAAGTGAGCGTAAATTATCGGGAGTGATTTACATACGGATCTTAAAATTTATTTTAAAATACACAAATATTTATAGGTAAAAATTATATAGAAGATCAATCAACTTGTTTTTGTTTTTTTTTTTTCAAAATTATCTTTCAGAGGATGTAATCCTCGGTCTGAATTGTATTTTTTAATTTTTTTTTAGTTTTTTCTTTAGTAGCGCCCCAAGCTCTAAGGTAGTTCCCTACGGGAAAAATAATAATAATACAATTTTGGACAAATAAAAATGTTGGGTGGACTTACCTTCTTTGTAATTTTCAACTATAAATAGAGTTTTTTGTATTTTAAAAAGGAATTTTGGACCCTTATGTAAATCACTCAATTATCAATATGAGAGAGAGAAAGAGAGAGGGAGAGAGGCACCTCTAGCCCTATTCCTAAAGACAACCCTCTTCACAGTGGCATGCAACAAGACCTTGAGATTAGAAGCATCAGCTCTCTGCAAAAGATCAGCAGCAGTGTGCCTGAACCCCCTCTCATCAAATATTGATCCCCCAACCTTAGTCCCATAAATATGATCATATGTGTAGCCATTAAAGGGATGAACCCCTGCATCCAACAACCCATCTCTCAGAGCAGCCTGCCATGGCTTCACCCTTGGCTTCTGCACAATTTGCTTCTCAATCCATGGATAACTCTCATTAACAAGCTTCCCATCCCACCCATTTTTTCTCACATACTCAGGGCTAGCTCTGGTGTAAAAACCAGCATTGATGCAGGTCCCTCCCCCCAAAACTTTCGCTCTGGCATTTATGACTCCATCTGTCGAGACAAATGGCTGCGTTGGTGAATCCGGAGAGGCGTCCATTAGTGAGATGTGGAAGTTCTGGAGCAGAGAAATGTTCATGTTGCCATAAGGGGAGCCTCCTCTCTCTAGAAGTAAGACACTGTAGTTTTGTGAGAGAGTGGCTGCAAGTGGGCACCCTGCTGTGCCGCCTCCAACGATTATGTAGTCGTATCTCGCATTCGGGTGTCTCGCAATGGTGCTTGATTCCTTCACAAATCGATACTTCGCGTCGTAGCCTGCAATGGAAGTGAAAGTTAGTCCAGAGAGAGAGGGGCAATGCACATGGGTAGCTAGAGAGAGAGAAGGGAAAAGATCAAACCTTTTGAGAATCCCGCAAGTAAGATGAGGCACACAGTGATCTTCAGTAAGAGACCCATCTTCATAGACAGTATTCTCTCTGTCTCTCGGAAACCCTAGAAGCAATCAGGGGTGGGGTGGCCATGGATTGCTGGTGGTTCTTCATTATATGGACGATGAAAGAGGAAAATGGGGTAGTTCTGATTCACCACATAGTTAAGAGGGGAGGAACCAAAACCAGAAGTAACATTTATGACTGAAATGAATGAGCGGTTGGAGTAGGAAAACATGGCCATCAAATTGCACATGAACCTCTCTCTCTCTC
>NW_006499912.1:554696-599709 GCF_000471905.2 Amborella trichopoda | reverse complement strand
TAAGTTATTAGTACGTAAGTAAGTAAGTAAGTAGACGGTACGGGTTAGGTACGGTAAGGTAAACGTAACGTACGACTACTACTATACACTACTACTACACTCTCTCTCTCTCTCTCTCTCTCTCTCTCTCTCTCTCTCTCTCCTCTCTCTCTGCAACAGTTTACAGCTTGCAAATGCATTCCAAAAATGGCATGACAGATCTAAACTACCTAAATTTGCAGGTGGAGAAGGAAACATTTTTTTAAATGGCTACGTTATTAGGCTGTTCTCATTCAATGCTCGTTTCTTTATTCTTCTCTCTCCTAAGATAGTTTCTTCAAAGTTTAACAAAGCTAATGTTTGCTTCATTGATTCCTTGATTTTGTTATCTTTCTAATTTTTGATTGTTTTGAGATAACCTCCTTCTGACCTAATCAATGAACAATGTGAAATTCTAAATTGTTTATTGCATTAATTGAAATAATTTCCCTATGTTGGTCTTCTTTCTTGTTTATAAAAATGGGGAATTCTTTAATGGGTTATGTTTTTACGAAATGGGAACGTGTGTTGAGTTGGTAGCCATTAATGGATGTTTATGGTGTTGCACCATCCACATTTAGTCTGGGTTTTGCTTCGGTGGTTTGTTTCATTAGTAGTGCTAATTTAGCAGAGTCGGGGATGAAACTCGGCCCATGCGCGAGTTGAGAGACGCGGGATGAGTCTGAGTCACTCGGCCCGTGTCTGGCCCATACCCAAGCCAAGTGACTCGGGCTGAGTCCTGCCAAGCTAAAAAGTAATAAAAAACAAAACGTGATTTCAAAAATAGGAAAAATTTGTGTAAAATACATTTAATTAAAGGAAAATTGTTTCATGGGCTGGACCACATTTCTACAATATGCAGGCCATAGGAATAAAGCATTCATCGATGGATGCAAATAGGTGGTCCATCTAAAATCAATTGTAACTAATAGTCCAAATATTTTCTTAATATGATTATTATTTTTAGTTTTCAATTTATTTTTTTCATATTCATGATCTCCATGTTAAAGATTATATATTCTCTAAAAATTAAGATAAAATTTTATTTAAAAAATATATGTATTGCCAAGCCAGTATAACTACAATATGTGGGCTAGCTGCATAGAAACCATGTTTTTAAATAAAATAGATCTAAAAAAGCAGTGAAAGGACTGTCTACCATTTATTTTTTATACATGAAAGTCACAATCATTGTTGTCTTTTAAATTTCAAAACGGGTAGTTGTAAGAATATCATTGAATAGATGTAGAGTTCTAAAAAAATTTCTCCAATTTTGTTACTCACCCTAAGCCATCCATTTTGACATCAAAAAAATAACCTCCATATATAAAATATAAATAGCCTTTTTGTAAGTCCCATTTAAAAATGGGTTTAGTTAGGCTAAACCACTTGTGATGTAGACCCTTAAAGTGCTCAATATTTTTAGACATTTAGATACCCTTATTCTATAGTATAGTAACTTTTTGTTTAGGGGTATTTTAAGTAATTAGTCAAGAGTAAACTAGAAATTATTAGTAAAAATAAAATCATTTATTAACAATAGTGGACAATGACATCATCGATATGATGTGTGTGTCATCACCCATAAGATGCATTAATTGTTTTAACTAGTAATAGAATGCCGCTATTTTTCTTATAAAAATATCTATTCTACCCTTCTAAATGACAAAAAATACTTGAAAAATTTTGTATTACAATTCAAAAGTATTTTAATGTCTAAAAATGTTGAGCACTTTAAGGATCCACACCACCAAATGGTTTTACTAACAAAACATTTTAAAATAATAAAAAAAGAAGAAAAAATGTAAAAATAAGTATTCCTTATAAAAACACTCAATCTCTGCCCAAACTATAGAAAAGAAATAAATATTATAAATAAATTTCTTTTCGTTTAGGTTTTTTTATATTTAAATTTCTTTTAGGATCCCCAAAACAACCCAATTAAAAAATACTCTCACCACGGTGACGAATCTGAGTTGACTCGCCCGAGTCTACACATTCATTAGCAGTGCCAAGTTAGAACAGTGCAGTCATGATTTTTGTGAAAAGGAATTTCTTTGTTCTAAGTTCAAACGTCAACACATGTATCAGAATTCTCCTCTCTCTCTCTCTCTCTCTCTTTCTCTCAGCAGAGGACACGCTTTGCTCCATTGTTTTGAGCACAGAAGCTGACATGACACACAGGTAACAGAATTCTCTGTGTTTTCTCTCTCTAAGCTTCATAGCTCTCTTTCTTCTCTCTCTTTCACTGTGCAAGGGCTGTAAATAAATAACATGTGTAACAGCATAGTTGTAATGGCTGATTTATGGCTGATTTTACTGTTTACTCCACATCCACATGTACATATTCAAATTCCAATCGCTCACCACGAGAAACCGCATTAATCACCACCACGTACATCTCTCTCTCTCCTCTTCACTCTCTCTCTCGAACTGTACCTGTCCTAGGTAGTCTCGCGTGGGGACCATATGAGTTTTTTGGTTTTTTTTGGACAGGTGTTGAGATACTAGTGGTCATCGGGGAATTGGTAGCCAAATACTTACTCTTCCAAGTGGGAAATGAGGTGGCGGTGGGGTACTATACTATTATTTGTGTGCCACAAACCACAGCCGCTTGATTTAGGGTGGGAATGATTCTTTTTTGTGGATGGTATGGATGTTATATTTGTGCGCCAAAAGGATTTCTAGTCCTGCCAGATTATCTTGCCTATCTGCTTCCACCAGCGGTAAAAATATATAAGGAAATCATTTATTTTTAGTACAACGAGATCACGAATTACTGTATGTGGATCAGTGTTCGTAAAATCAAATCGGAATGGTTAACCAGATATGGGCTCAGAAGCAGTTTAACCTGTCTAACCGATAAACCGGCCAATTCAACTATAACTGGTCAAGTCTCGAATGGTCAAAAAAGTGCTGAAAAAATTAAAAAGATACAAACAAAATCTAGTAAAATATGAAAAGGATATAAAGAATGATTAAAACAAAACATATTAAAATAAAGTTGAAAATTAACAAAAAAATAGATTTTAATGAATCGATTTTTGAATTAAAGTGAATATTAACGACAAAAACAAATTTTAATCTTTAATATAATATAAAGAATATTAAAAATACATTACAAACCAAATTCCTTATTTTTGAGAATTTATATACATTCTTTTGAATTTCTTTTTTTAAAATACCGATTGATCATCAAAACCACCCAAAATCGAAACCGGTCACTAACTGGTTTCGATCTAACTGGGTGGTTAGCGGTTAGATCGCCTGGGTTTTCTAACAATGATGTGGATATTAAGTTGAGTAGTTGTAAGTTTGGCATTGACTAAATTTCAAAATAACATTTTCTCGAATTTGTGACACCAGGGAGCCATCAAATTTGAGGACTGATGTCTTTGACAACTAATGTCTAAAAGTGATTGTAAGGGCAAAAGA
The DNA here is from genome assembly GCF_000471905.2 of Amborella trichopoda. Next base: position 596,256 of record NW_006499912.1, on the reverse strand, counting down.
AACCTTGGGAAAGTGTCTCAGCTACACAACTAACATTCAACAATTCCAACAGTAAGAAGAAGACTGGCCACTTCAAAGTTCAAAAATCTATTGGAATGAGACATTTCATAAGCTGGCTGTTATAATAGAGTGGCTTCAATTCTACAAAAAGAATGGACATTTCACTCTTAGACACTCACTACTTAACATAGGTTTCAAACATATATATCAAACTCAAAAATACATATCAATTGAAAAATACAACTCAAAATAAGGTTCATAGCCTTTGCAACTTGCATTAGTCACTTTTCAAATTACATATTCGAATATCATCTAAAAAATACATGTCAATCACTTTCTTCGTTTTAGCCATTTTTTTTGCTAGCTTGCAATACCTTTTCCCTCTACATCAGGTTCCTCCCTAGTCCTTTCTGCCTAGACATCTCCCTCTTTTTGTGATCGTAAATTCCGTCTTGATTCCTCATGCAAGACCGACACAACTTGAATTTGGATGTTTTTGCTCTTGTCTGCTCTTTGTTCTCTTCTCATTTTTTTTATCGGTCTCGTTCTCTCTTTCATTATCTCCACCATCTCCCTCCTCAATCTCGCTTTCTTTATCTCTACTACCTGCCTCCTCGCTCTCGCTTTCGTCATCTCCACCATCTCTCTCCTCGCTCTCACTTTTATCATCTCCACCATCTCTCTCCTCTCTCTCGCTTCCACCATCTCCCTCCACCCACTCTTCGACATTTGTCTCCAAAGGAGTGTCCTGCAATAGCAAATCATGGGTTACCTATACATAATGTATTGATTGTCTTGCTACTACTTCACCCCTAAGTACAACTTGTAGCATCCTTATACAGGTTAATCGCTGCAAGTAGACAATGGAAAACAAAATAGAAAATTACTTTGAATGCATATTAAGTCGATAAAAAATAAAATACATAAATTAGATAATATACCAAACTCCTCTCATCATCATGGCCTGCGAGGGGGGGCACATGAGATTATGACTGCGAGGGGGCACTTGGGAGTATTTCTATAATCATGGCCTGCAAGGGGAGATACATTTGATTGCGATTGCGAGAGGGGCATATGGTAGTATTTCTATATTTATGAGTGAACATGCTGTATTAGGCCATATATTCCTTTGTAGGCATTCCTCCATATTTATCCACGCCTGCTTTGACAACGTTGCATTCTCGTTGCCGTCAGTCGCGTATCTCGGTACTTAACTCATCAATCTAACTTGTGGGATGTAAACCAACATTTTCAATCCTATCTCACTTGGGTGACCCAACGAGAATCACTTGCATCTTCCCAAATTACTGCAGTATACAATCAGACATATAGTACTATGCAATGTTGAAACATATTAGATACGACTGGCATAATGTGTTTTCTTTACTTAGTGTATCTCGTGGACTATACTCGTCATATGGTTGCCAAGTCACCTACAACAAAAACATAACACAATAATAGCTTATTTGTATTTGCATTTACCTACAATTACATAAACACACAAGCAAATCACTAACCATGTCAATTGAGATGTTATCAAACGCTGTTAATGGATCTTTGCTACGCAGTTGTTTCTTCCACTTGCAAGCTCTAAGCATTTCTATGGTGATAGTTGTAGGCTTGCGGCTTAGAGCTGGAAAATGCTTATTGATCCAACACTACAAAAAAAGAAAAAAGCTAGAATGTGAAAATATAGCTAGAAGCAATGGTTTAAGAAACAGATTGATGCCCCTGATCGGGCACCTCAAAAACCCATCCGGATCAGTGAATCGGCGATCAGGATTGGGAATCGGCCGAATCGGTAGGATTAAGCCTTAAAAAAAATCTGAAAAAATTATTAAAATTCATTATAAATGTTGTCTTTTAGGAATCCAATAAGAAATATGGGTACTCCATTAAGAATTTTCATTTTTTTGCATAAATATGTGAATATTGATATGTTCTTTCCCTGCATGAACTACTGTTTACCATTTAATTTACATCACATAAAAGGATAATCATATAATTATCATGGATTAAGTATATCATCATATATGGAATACAATAAAGCATACAATTCAGCAAAAAATTTACAATAATATAGTTGTCCATAATGCCACTACATGTATATTTGGCACAAAAAATATTTACAATGATATAGTCATTTGACAATGCCACAAATAATATTTACCATGATATAGTGGGCACAATCCCAACTCAATTAAAATGATCACAAATAGTCGTACATCTGAATTACAAAAATGCAAGATAATATAATAAAAAATGCAAGCTCCAAACATGCTTACAACTCAATTATCAAGAATATATATACAATTTATGTATCAACATATATTTTTTGCATTAAAAATTTAATAATAAAATTAAAAAATATAAGATAAATATAATTATCATACATGCAATGATTTTTTTGCAATGATATTCATACAGTTAATACCAAGAATATACATACATGCCACAAATAATATTTACAACGATATAGTCATTCAAGATAATATAATTATAAAAAATTTATCAATCATATACATACATTTTATGCATTAAAATTTAAAAAATGCAGTTTTGCATTAAAAATTTAACATGTATTGTTTTGCGTCAATAATCTATCAACATGCACTTTTTTGCACTAAAAATTTAGCAATAAAATTTTAAAATGCAGTTTAATTCGTCATGATAATCAAAACCTAGTCACAATTTTTACAATTTTTTAGAAAATCATGATTTTTCAAAAAAATCGATCCTCAACAAAAAACATTCTAAAAACACAGCCACAACTCCTCTTCATTCAAAATCGAGCAATAAAAATTGCTTAATCTAGCAACTTATACCCAAAATTATTTGAATAACAGTATTACCTTCAAAAACCCTCTAAATTAATTCATAATAGTACTTTAATTCGTCTCATATTTGTAGTTTGGCAGGAAAAAAAAAAAAAACCCCTAACTGTTCTTCACAAAACCGTGACTCAAAATCAAAAGTCCACCACAAATTCACCAAAATCAACACAAAAGGTGTACAATTCTGATGAACAACACAATCACGACTAATCTCCCTCTTATTTCATATAAAATAGTGACTGATTTCATCTGTAATTCAAAGAATGGGGGAAAAAAAAGAAGCAGAAAAAACGCTGACCCAACATGACATCAATCATTTGAACTCAAAAATCCACCTCAAATCGAACAAATTAGATCTAATTATATACATTTTATGATAAATAACACTATAAGGAATCAAAACCCTATAATATTAACAAATTATTTACAAAAACTTGAATACAATTGATTGAATGACGGAAAACCAAACTTCTTACCTGTTTTTTTGTAACAGTGGATTCAAATCCAAATCTGAGTTGTTATGGACCAAAATACTCATAATGTATGATTAATTTCTTCTAAATAAAACTCTTAAGATCAATAACCCTCAGAGTTTACAAAAAATAATGCACTATTTTGCTTGAAATCAGAGAAATGGTAGAAACCTAAAAAAAAATCTTTGTTCTTCACAAATCCGCTGATTTGTGATCGAAATTGAAGATTTCAACTCCAATTTATCAAATGATAAGGTTGAAAAGCTAAATAAAAAAGATGAAATATTCGATTCACATGCTGAAAAAGCACAACAATTATAAAAAAAATGCCAAAATTTGATGATTCCCATCGCAAAACACTGTTCACCTGTGTTTGAACAATGACTGAGGCGATTTACTGTTGGGAATCGCCCAGTTCTCTCTAGACACAGGCAATTCTCCGTGTTTCGCTGGAACCAGCACGGGTGTGCCGATTCTCGAGTCGAACCGGGCGTGTCCGGTTCGATTCGTCGATTGTTTAGACATTGGCTATAAGCAATTACTTTAAGGCCAAAAGAATTATAAATATATCAATATTGACTATAAAAATAATGAAAGTTACCTGTAGTAGTGTTGCTGATCCACTAAAATGTGTATCTCCGTCCACAACCTTAAATAAAGAGCGGTAAAAGAAGGCCAATGCTGCTGCACCCCAAGCATACTTGCTTGCCTCATCGAGATCTCAGAATAGTTGCAGGTAACTTGTAAGTGTCGATCCTTGAAATGCATAGACAAATATAGTTGTGCTGACTAAATAAAGGAGATGAGCTCGAGTGTGTTGAAGCAATTTTAATTTGGTAGGCTATTTTGGTAATTTCCCAAATTTCGTCCTCAACCAAGTATGTTTAAGACAGCTTAACATATCACCGTTAGGGTAATCTCCCAAATATTTCATGATGAAAGCCCAGTAGTTTGTAGGTCTGATGCCTGTTACAGGTTCGCCTGTCACATGTATCCTTAATATGTGTCACACATCGTACATGGTTGGAGTCATCTCACCAACAGTTAAACGTGCGGTATTTATCACCTTGCACCACTTCCCTATAAAGGCCATCAATAGACTGCAATCGATATGGTAGACCCCAATGTCTATCAAGGATCTCAATTGGTTTTTCAACCAAAGCAACATGTCGTAGATCTAGCTCCCATTTTCCCAAGGTCTTAGTTGATTCATTAATATGAAAATTGCTTTTCTTTTGAAATGGAGTTAAATAAAAAATGACAATAGTTATTAACAATATAAGAATTACCTAATGAATGTAAATCATGAACTAAAGTAAATAGACGATCGTACCTTTTCCCTTTGATCGGACTAAGTTGATGAACTGAAGATACTGTCTTGGGTCTTGCATTGCTAAATCTATTTTTATTATTAGAGTTTACATGTGCACAACACATCTATTAATAAAGTATGCTTCTGATTGCCCAAATTTATGAAATGATCAGGCATGGATATAAAGTATGTCAAACACTATGGATGTTAACTCAATCACACATGCTTCTGATTGACTAAAGAACTCACAACTAACTACATCAAGAGTCAAGATTTCACGCTGAGCATACATAAAAAGCAGCATGTTAGATACAAGTATATGCCTTCAAGTGGGTGCTACAAATTAAAAAGACACAGTAAATAAGCTGAGTACAAGTTTATGCCTTCAAGTGGGTGCTTACAAGTTGCCCTGTTAAGACTAGTTCATTTGCATTGACTATAGCGAATAGGTCACACTGGTACTTTCAGTAACTCGATGCGCTTCCTTTTAGGTTGGCCATGGGGGGGCCTTGGGTGACATGGAAGTACTCTTACTCCCTCTGGAGGAAGCTTTTCACGTAAACTACACCAAGACATGTCGATTAAGGTAAATGGCATGATAGCTATAGAATATGTTTCACAGAATTTTACAATTGTGAAATATTCTTCACAATTGTCAACGTAATTCGTATTTATTACTTGAAGGGCTTTACAAGCATGCTTGCAAGGAAACCCCGTTATTTTCCAACCCCAACATTTACATTCTCATGTATTAATATTTACTTTATAATTCATGCGATCACTCCTAGCTTCATAAACTGGTCCATTTGATGCCACTGTGCACCTCACGGAAAGGGATTGTTTTATGAAATTTTAATTCGTTTTGAGGGGTAAGTGTTGTAGTTTAGGTTTCAGCTTTTAAGTTACGAGTGGCCATTAGTTCCATGATTTGTCTCCTAATCTAGTCAACGCATTGGAGAATTAGTATATCTCGTGCTTCTAGAATCCACTTGTTATATGACTCAGCCACATTTTTTTTTTGTTACTTGGTCATATCGATTACCCTTGAACTGTGATGTGGCCCAATGCTTTGGTGATGCTTCCATGAACCACTGGAATGCGTCCTCAGAAAGTGATCTAATTTCCGTCATCTTAACAAAATACTCTTGCTGCCTATATGCTTCACATGCACTAATAAAGGCACATACAACTATCTTCTTAACATCGTTAGGTATGTATTTTCTTTCATTCTTGAAATTCTCTATTAAATGACACTCACAGAAGGCATGATGGACATTATCAAAGACTTGACAAACAATATCAACTAGACCAAGGTGTCTATCAGACAAAAAAGTGATTCCACAATCCATCTCAATAGCAATCTTTAGCGATTCTATAAACCATAACCAGTTATTGGTACTTTCGGCATCTACAATTGTGAATGCAACGAGAAACATTTGCCCTTCCCCATCAAGTGAGTTGGTAGCAAGTAGAGTCCCAAGGTACCACCTTCAATAATGTTCCATCGAGAAATAGAAGTGGACGACATCCATTTTTGAAGCCATGTATTGACTCGTAAAAGCTTAAGAACAAGCGAAGAAATCTATCACCTAGCCATACTTGTCATGTCGTTTAACTACCAGGATTCGTCTCTATCAAACGATTTACATGCTGGTAATTAGTTGTATGCCTCCTCTTGTGAGCCATGTATATCTTTGATGGCCGTTTTTTTTCTTCGCCAAGTCTTCCAATAGGGTAATTCTAACTCATAATCTCGAGACAAATCACTCATGATTTCTCTAGCATTGTAATGTGTAATGTCACTTAATTTATCATTGATTAAGGATGCAACAAATTTTTGTGAAGCTCTTCTCTGTACATCATTGCTTGTCCCAATATTGCATGAGTGATACTTTTTCATGTTTTGATTATAAAAAAATTCGTCTTACCAACTTCCCAGCATGTATCTCCCATTTGCATCATTCGCCCTTACATTTTGCCCTTACGTGATACCCATAATTTTTAACAAGACAATATGTGAAATGGTTTGCTATAGCAAACTTGCTAAGGGCTTCTCAAAAATCTTCTAAAGATTCAAACTGCTACCCTATCCCAAAAAGTGCATTCTCCAATGTGCTAAACAACCTTGGTGCATTGCTTTGTTCGTAGATCGAGACTAAAATATTAGAGGATTGTGGGGGTCTGACATCTTCGAGTACCATAGTATTATGTGAAGTACTTCCACCCCAATGTTTACTTCCATCAAATACATAGACAAGCACTTCATTCTTACCTTCATGGGTATTTAATATCCTAATAATAACATCATCAGTGTATAAGTTCACAATAAATATTTTATTTCTCGGAACAAAATACCTCAAAGATATTAAGTAGATGTCAAGTGCGAACCACTCTGCTACGTACTTTCACATATCATCTAACCTAGTATTAATGTCAATCATAAATGTACATGCATCACTACCAAAATAATTTAAAGTCCCATCGATAGTTGATCGGAGTTCTCCACAAAACGTACAACAACTCAATTTGTTATCACCCATTTTCTTTTGTCCTGCACAAGATTTGTACTAATGTACACACCACATATTGCATTACAACATCTTAATACTAGCCTAGAACCTGAGGAAGTTTGGCAGGTTGTTAGATTTTTTTTCAAAGAGCTACAATTAAATTTTAACAAGAGGTATACATATTGCTGGGGGTATATAACCTACAAAAACAAGAGCATAATTTTTTTTTTTAATGAACTAAAGTTAACAAGAAAAATATGATGGATCATTCAAACCCAAAATTGACAACAAAACAAACTCAATTCAAGCCAATAGAGAATAAATTTACAATAAGGAATAAAAATTTACAACTACCAACGGGGGACAATTTATTCTCTCTGACTTGCAGCGGACCATAGGGGACACATGTTTTGATCTTTTCATTTTTTTTTTCTTTTTTGTAAAAAAGGCAACTCTATAAGCTCGACCTTCACACTTACTAGTCTAACCCTTCTTTCTTACTTATCTCTGTAACAGGCTCTCTCCTCTAGTAAATGTTTTGTACAGCTAACCTCACCATCAGTCCCGTCTCGAGGGTTCTCTCGATTGATCTTCTCCTGTGTATTCTCTTTTTATATTCATACAAAAGTAAACAGTTTAAAAAAAAAAAAATTACAACTACCAATAACATTCAAGCCTTAAAGGTACCACATTCAAACCAATCTATATTCTTTTAGATAGTTTTAACATAGTGGATAATCAAGATTCAGAAACAGATACACAGGGATTCAATTTATTCTCTCTGATTTGAATCTTCAATGCATGCATGAAGAATCTATCTAGCCACGAAAGGAATGTGACAAAATATATATCATCAATAATTTGCTTAAATAAAATCCAAAAAAGTAAAATTTCATGTGAGATCAAAGAGAACACCATCTAGAAACCACTAGCCCGATTTATTTTTTATTTTTATAGAGAGTATAGTAATTTATTTTTATTTTTACCAAAGTACATAAAACTCTCTTTCATACCTGTGACGGGTTGATTTGGGGCTAAGATCGAGCTCGGGCTTTGGGGGCTTCGGCTTAAACCACTGGCCCGATCTGGTTCACAAAGAGATGAGGCGGTAGATACTTCGTAGAGGGAGAACGTCAAATAGGGTGAGAGCTCAGTGGCTTCGGGAGAGAGAGAGAGGGAGGGAGATAGGGTGAGAGCTCAGACTTGAAAGGGAGCTTGAGCCTGGTTTGGGGGAGAGAGACAGAGGATAGATATATCGTGGGGTAAATCGTGAAGAGAGAGAGAGAGAGCGAGAGTAGAAATGGGTTAGGTTCTTGGGGTAAGGGAGGGGTAGTATTATCTTTGTTTTCTTTTTTTTTAAGGTGGGGGATATTTGCTAGGAAATATGGGTTTGGAAAAAACGTAGTTAGGAAAGTTTAGGTGCGGGGTCAGTTGAATGAATAGTTGATTTTGGGGGGTTTATGTAATTTTCCTAAAATTATATATACCCCTCAATTTTTACCTTCTAGGCATTCTGCCCAACCCCTCTTCTCCCCCATCCTAAGAAAAAAAGGGGAAAGAAAAGAAGAAGAAGTAAAGAACATACCTTTTTTAAATCTAAAGACATTCTTTTTAGGGTACATTTCCCACTTTCTCTCTCTAAGCCAATCCGACACAACTTTGTATATAGAAGTCGATTCGACACATTTTATGCATGACCGCCATAATTTTAATGTCAAAAGCTAGTTCGACATGTATTGTGTCGGACCAAAGCTTTTTGTTAGCCGCCTGGCACAACCAGTCCGACACATGTTGGCCATCACGTTTTAGCAACATGGGTTAAAATGAGGGGTATGTTGGTCTAAAAAATTTAACTTTTTCACTTGGTAGGGGGTTGCAAAGAAAATAGTATTTTTGATAAGGGAAAGGTTTCTATACTTCCCATATAACATGAAATATCTATGCTTCCCCTATCATCCAGCCGTCCAATTTTGATTAAGTGAGCCATTCACCATTTGATCTTAGATCCAATGCGTCAAAGTATTTTATTTTTATTCTTTTAATACAACTTGTATGAATATGAAATTTGGTACGTGCCATTTTCTCATTGGGGCGCACCTATATAAAATATTAAAAATAAATTTTCGATAAAATATAATAACCAAAATACTCATTGAAACTTTCAGGGGTATTTTGATCCTTTTATTTTATTGAAAATAGTTTTTTATATTTTTTACAAGTGGGAGTTTAATAGAGTATTGGACACCCAAAATTTGGTGTCAAAATAGTTTATATAAAAAAATAAAAAATAAAATAGTGTAAAGATGTAACATTGTAATTGAGGAAATCTTAGCCCTATATTCAGAGTCGACGGTTAGATAAGGGTAAGCATATAAGTTTTAGGGAAAATTACGAAAGCCCCCCTAAAATGAATTTTCTATTTAATTTACCCTACCCCAATTTTTCTTCACACTTTTTCCCCTAGAAAACCTTTCCTCGCAAAAACCCCCCATGGTAAAAAGTTCAGAATATTTGGACAGAAATACCCTTTCCGTACAAACCAAATCGATACGTGGAACCCAAGTGACGTAGTGCCAGAGTGTAGTATAACAGTGCCGTAGTGAAATGTCAAGCCACACTGTCAGAGCACGGTGCCATATTATCGGAGCGCTGCGGCACCAGAGACTCCATTGCCGGAGCTGACTGCCAGAGCATTAAACAATATTGCCGGAGCTATGTTCAAACATTGCTCCAACCCTTGGAGTCATAAACTACTGTCGAAATGAACAGAACGAATGCCGAAGCGAGTAAACGTACTACTGGAGCACAGTCATCCATCGCCGGAGCGTCGTGGCTCCAGAAGCACCATTGTCGGAACGTGGTCCACCATAGCCGGAGCGTTGTGGCTCCAGAAGCTCCATTATATGAGCGTGGTCCACCATAGCTAGAGTGCTGTGGCTCTAGAAGCTCCATTTCTGGAGCGTAGTCCACCATTGCCGGAGCGTTGTGGCTCCAGAATGTTCATTGCCGGAGGTCTGATGCTAGAGCGTTGTCACGCATTGCCGAAGCGTTGCAGCTCCAGAAGCTCCATTGCCGGAGCGTGGTCCTTCAACGTCAGAATGCCAAAAGTCCAGAAGGTTAGCTACCGGAGCGCATGGCAGAAGCACGTACACCATTTGCCGGAGCACATACACCATTTGCCGGAGCATTTGTTATATCAAGGCGTTGCCGGTGTGCTTGGCGACGCTGCTGGAACGCGTGGTGGAGTTGCCGGAGCGTTTGGAGGCAATGCTAGAGCATGTGGGATGCTGCTGGAGCCAATTTAGATGCTGCTGGAGCTAATGTTAACGTTGCCGGGGCCAATGTTGACATTGCCGGAGCATGTGGTGATGCCGCGGGAGCCTATGGTCGTGTTGCCGGAGTGTGTGGTGGCACTGCCAGAGCGTGTTTTACAGACCAAATTTTTTTTTGTAAATTCCACAATTGTAAAGTACCATGAATTATTAAGTTATTGCAAATCATTGTTATTTTCTAAAATGGTTCTTCTATCTTGCCACAGTTATCGAACTAAAGATACATAAAGTAAATACACCAAAAATTTGAACTCGAGTCCCATACTTAAGCTTCAACTCCCAAGCAATATATTTTAAACTCTCAAGCAATATAATAAGAGCTTCCAAAACATAGCTTAAGGTCACAATATATTTGCATTCCTAACATGATAAACACCTCAAACTCGGAGTACAGTAACTGGCACTAATTTTAAGTCAAAATCCTTTAAGATAAAATAATATAACTGTGAATAGAGAAGAAGACAGACACATTGCTTCATGGGAAAGTACAATAACTCACACATCAAACTCGAAGTATAGTATCCAGGCATATTGCTTCATGGGCTTGCCCCATAAATGAGATTCACTAACTTAACAAAAACAAGGATAACAAATGCATAGGTTCACTTGATGAGAGGGATGCATGCAAATCCATGAATATATGAATCACGGAGCCCAATGTCCATAAACCATAGAACACAAAAGTTATCATTTGCATGATGCCTTAATAAAGATAATCAACATAAATGAACAAGAAGAGTAAACTTTAAAGGAAAAAAAAGAACTTAAAGAGGAAAATAAGATTAGAGTAGACAAAATCAAATAAAAAAGAACCCGTATCATATAACCAAATTACATTGTCAAAGAAATACACAATCTTGAACATGATGACTTCCTCATAATTGAAAAGGTAGATATAACATTTGTTTCAAATACACACATCCAAGAAAAAAAAAAAAGGTCATTTTCTACACCTCAATGCCTTTATTGGCCAACTAAGAACACTCTTTCCCCTCACATCAGGTTCCTTGTCGGCATTCCCATCTCTTCGCGACCGTAAATTCCACCTTGATTCCTCTTGCAACGCCGACACTTCAAAGTTATCAGTTTTTTTCTTTGTTCTTCTCTCGAAATCCTCTTCTCCATCATCATCCTATTCTGCCTCATCATCCTCTTTTCCGTCATCATCTTCTTCTCAATCATCATCCTCTTCTTCTCCATCATCATCCTATTCTGCCTCATCATCCTCTTCTCCATCATCATCCTCTTTTCCGTCATCATCTTCTTCTCAATCATCATCCTCTTTTTCTCCATCATCATCATCTTCTTCTCTTTCACTTCCACTTTGCACATCTCCACCCATAGTCTGTACTGTTTCCTCGGCACCTATCTCTATAGTAGTGCTTTTCATTAGCAGATCGTGAACCACCTGTACGTAACACTTGAATTCCCTGGCTAATACTTCATTATTAAGTGCAGCTTGTAGCAACTCCATACAGGTATGTCACTGCAAGTATAGAATGAAAAAAAACAAAATTGACCATTAGACATATTTTTCAAAATTTTAAGATATAGTAAGACGATAAAATAAGAATAAACAGATAATAAATAGTATACTAATTGGCTTGCTGAGGGTTGTACATGGGATTGGCATGCAGAAGTTTATACATGAGATTGCGACTGCGACGAGGGGCAAAATGGGGTTTTTCTTTCTTGCGTAAACATGTTGTACCAAGCTATGTACTCTGCTGTAGGTACTCCACCAAATTTATCTACGGCTGCCTTAACAATATGACATTCTTGTGCTTTCCAATCTTTTATCTGCCTACCCAATTCTACAGTCCAATCTGTGGGGTGCATACCGACCTTCTCTCTCCTATCCCACTTGGGTAGCATAACAAGAATACCTTGCAACTTTTCGAATTGTTGCATCACGCGATCTGGCATATAGTACTTTACAATATTGAAACTAATGAGGTATGGTCGACTTATGTAGTACTCTGCAATTTCATATGACTCCTCATATGGTTGCCAAATCACCTAAAAACTTGAGCATGAGACGTTATCAAATATCTAACCATAAATTGATTATCTACCGGATTATAAGCACATAAGCCAATACTAACCATATCAAAGGAGATGTTATCAAATGAGATGTTTTTGTGACGTATTTGTCTCTTCCACATGCAATCCTTAGGCATTCCTGAGCTTATGACCAATATAGGCTTAGTGGCTAGAGCTCAAAAATGCTCATAGATCCAACACTGTAGAAGAAGTAAAAAGTAAGAAGCTAAAGATAGTGAGAGATTGTAATATTCTAAAAATTAAATAATAAAGAGAGTGAGAAATACCTGTAGTAAGGTCGCTGACCCACTAAAATGATTATTTTCCCCACCGGAGACCTTAAACAACAAACGCCATAGCACGCCATGCATACTTCCCTGCCTCATCAAAATCTCGAAACAATTGCAAGTATATTGATAGCCTCGATCCTTTAGATGAGTCGAAAAATATAGTTGTGCCAATTAAATAAAAGAGATATGCTCGTCTGTGTTGCGTGAGTTGTAATTTGGTTGGCTTTTTTGGTCGTTAGGCGAATCGACTCCTCAACCATATATGTTTGAGACGCATCGGAGTGACGTCTTTAGGGCAATCTCCCAGATACTCATTGACGAATGCAACATAGTCTTTAGACCTAATGCCAGTTACAGGCTCACCTGTCACGGGTATCCTTAATATCTGCTACACATCGTATAGAGTTGGAGTCATTTCACCAATGCTTAAAAATGCAGTATTCGTGTCTTTGCACCATTTCCTTATAAATGCCCTCACTAGATAGCAATCGATATGCGATACCCAAATATCTATCAATGGGCTCAACCTTGTCTTTTGAATTAGAGGTATCTGTTGTTGATCGATCTTCCATTTTACTAGGGCTTGAGTTGATTCGTCAATACGAAGTACATTTCTCTCTTAAAATGAATAATAACAAGAAATTGCAATAGTCAATAACATGAGAAATACCTAATCAATGTAAATCATTAACTAAAACAAATAAACCATCATACCTCTTGCCTTTGAGCTGATGAAGAGGATGGCTCCCCTGTGCCTCTTAGTTGCTCCGGGTCTTGTATTGCTAATTCTATTTTCATAATTGACATAAAAAAATAATCATAAGTAGTATATCCAATAAAAAAAAGAGATAGAATAGTTGCATATCTAATAAATGAATCTCAAATATATGTGCAATGAAACAGATTTGGATATAGAAAACTTAAGAAAGAAAATGGGTTAGCAATATACAAATGGAAAGGAAGAAATAATCAAAAGTAATGGCTAAAACCTAACATAAGAGTGGTAAGATGAGCATAGCAATGTAAAAATCAAAACATAGTTTCTATAATGCTAATATACATGCAAATGGTAGGCTTCAAACCTACTGAAACAATCTTACGATAGAGTTACAAATTAGACAACATGAAACACTTGAGAAAGAGACGAGTCATACTCATGAGAAAAGAGAAAACAAAAATCAGTAGCATATCCAATAAAGAAGAGAGAGAAAAGTGGCATATCCAATATATGTACCGGCAAAAATATATGTACTGACAAAATTTCCCAAGTGTGGGTGCTACAATTTAAAAAGACACAACAAAGAACATAACTAAAATAAATGCCTTCAAGTGGGTGCTTTACAAGTTGCTCTGTTGTGACCAGTTCATTCGCAGCTACTATAGTGAATAGGTCATACTGGTACTACCTGTGACTCAATGCGTGTCTTTTTAGGTCAGCCAGCAGGCCGTCTTGAGTGAGGTGGAATTACTCTTATTCCATCTAAAGGAAGTTGTTCATGCATACGCTCAGATAGATCGATCAAGGTAACTGGCATGATAGGAGATGAATATATTTCATGAAACTTTTCAACCTTGAAATAGTCTTCACAATATTCAATAGGATCTCTATTCATCCATTGAAGGCATTTACAAGCATGTTTGTAGAGCAAGCCCATTATTTGCCAACCTTGGCATTCACATTCTTGTGTAAGTATATCTACCTTATAATTCATGCAATCACCCCTTGCTTCAAACACTGCTCCACTTGATACAGTGACGCTAACAGAAAGGGATTGCTTTATGATATTTTTGAGTTCATTTTGAGCATAAGGGATAAGTGTTGTACTCCATATTTCAGCTTTCAAGCTTCGGGTGGCCATTAGTTTTATGATATGTCTTCTAATCAAGTCAACACACTGAAGAATTGGCATATCTCATGCTTCTAGAATCCACTTGTTATATGACTTAGCCACATTGGTTGTTACTTGATTATATCGTTTACCCCTGAAGAGTGATGTGGCCCATTGGTCTGGCGATGCTTCTATGAACCACTGGATCGCATCCTCAGAAATTGGCCTAATTTCATTCATCTTCTCAAAATACTCTTGTGGCCTGTATGCTCTACATGCTCCTACAAAATATTTAACAACTGCCTTCTTAATATCATTAGGTATGTCTTTTGCTTCTTTCTTGAAATTATCTGCTAAATGACGCTCACAGAAGGTATTATAGAGAAAATCTTTATTATAAGCACGAATTTGGACTTCATCCTTGTGCTGAATAAGACCTTCATAAGGAAGAAATAAATGCTTTACTATGATTGCTTGGGAAATGTCACGCACAATCTATTGATGAATAAGATTAAGGACACACAATCCTTATGAATTTGTCAAACCTTAGTTTTCACTACTGATCTTGCCATTTCCACGAAACTTTTCTTCTTCTTTTTTTATGTTGATCTAAGGAGGTTACCTAGCACAAGAGGGAGGTAGAAAGAAGCTAGATGGGAAGATAGATGGAGGGTGAGTACTGCACTCAACCGCTAAGAGTCCGTCGAGATATCTTTCTAATGACTATGACTTGCTGGCCTTCTCGATAAAATTGATTCATCATTGGATAGAGAACTTACAGAATCTTCTTCGATTATTTGGTAGGGACAAGATGTTAAGCAATCTTTCTTTTGTTTGTTCTTTTCTCCCGAGACTACTTCTTTCCAAGAAATCATCTTACTTTGTCCCACAATTTCTTCATTTTCATCATTTGCACTTCCTTCATTTGGAGTGGGAGTAGGAGTAGGAGTAGGAGCAGTGTCTAAAACTTTTTGAGATCTTCATTGTACAACAAATTTATTTTTCGTGACTCTAAAATCAACTCCTAAAAATTCTTTTCCTGAACTCTCAAGAAATATAGGGTAAACAAAACTATTTTTTGGCATACAATATAGTTCCAATAGAGCATAATTTTTTTTTCAATCATTACTATAATAAACACTTTCCCAAGCTTCGGTTTATACCCATTCTTTTTTTCGATAGAAAAATTTTCCTCCAACATTGCTATAATAAAAGCCCCAATGTCACTTTCAACCTATATCACACAAAAGCCAATTTTGTACGAGGAGAGGGGTCATTATCTGTCTTCCTACCCATATATCAAGCAGTTTTATTATTTCATTTCAATAGAAATATTTTTAGTTCTTATTGTCATAGACTTTTGTCTTCAAAGTGTCATTTGAGATCCATCATTGCCACTTTGTCTAGAGCTCAATGATAGGAAGTCTCCCAATACTTTAAAAAGTGAAGATGACTTTCTTTCTTCTCTTAATTGTTTAGAAGGAGAATCTTACGTTTAATTTTGTAGATCAAATGTGTACCCAAATAATGTGACACGTCTCCCTCGAATCCCAACTGGCTTAAATGACATTTAACTTGGTTGGCCCTTGTATAGGTATGTCAGGGCCACATTAACTCAAAGCACATTCTCAAAGTCATTCCCTTATAGCATGCTATATCGACTAGACCAAATAAAAAAAAAACCTATATATGTTTGTTCCTTGCCTCATAATATTTACAATTACTCAATGAAATCACCGTTAACGATTGATAACAAAAAAATGGTGAGAGCAATTTTTTTTTAAAAAAATGCAGACTGGTAGGTAAAACCAGTCACCCACAAGTTTTGAGTTGGATAAATTGATTCGGCTATTTAGAAGAAAAAAAAAAAAGTAAATTCTCAAATGATTGAAATTTGGTTTCAAATGTTTAAACAAGGTTCACAATTCCCAAATATTTCTTAAAATAATGCCTTCGTTCTACTAAAACTCATAGGAATATGATTTTGGGTTGAATTGGTCTGAGTCCGGATTTATCAAGAAACTTGTGGTCGATCCGGTCAAAGATCCTAGGTGAGAGAGAGTATAGTACATGTAAAGGATAAAAACCAAAGTTTAGAAAAAAGAAAAAAAAAATAATACAAAAAATTAAAAGAAACAAGACACAAAATATCATGTATTTACTGAACCCCGGAGTAGAAAAACTCTCTCTCTACCATGTACACCTCTCTCTTTCTCTCTCACTCCTCCCTCTCTCTAACTGTACATGTGTAGTCTCGCGCCGGGACCACATGAGTTCTTGGGTTTTAGTTTTGGACAGTTGTGGAGGAATTGTTAGGCCAAATACTTACTCTTCCAAGCGGGAAATGAGGTGGAGGTGGAGGTGGAGGTGGAGGTGGAGGTGGTGGTGGGGTATTATCTGTGTGCCACAAACCACAGCCACGTGATTTAGGGTGGGAATGATTCTTTTTGGGGGATGGTATAAATGCTATATTTGTACGCCGAAAGATTTTCTTGTCCTGCCATATTCTAATGTCTATCTGCTTCCGAAAGATTTCATGCAACAGTTGTATCATAGTATAATACAACTACAGTTTTAAAAATTATATTTATGGTATTTGTATGATCCAAACTTTTGCACATACACTCTCTTCATCTCAATAATCAATCTAAAAAAAAAAAACGTTCAATTTGAACCCCTAGATATGGTTAAAATAAATCCCCTCCAACAACAAATCTAAACCACTCATTTGGTGAATTTCAAGATCTCAGCTTTTATAAACTCAAAATCATTTTATTCTTTTTTAACATTGTTCGTCTAATGATAATAAACTCATCTAAAAAAATTGAAAAAGAAAAAATACTTCTAAGGCCTAAATCTAAATATCTCACCAAAATGGACGGCCTATGTTAATTGGGTTAAAAAAATACTTTCTAGGTTACATTTTAAAAAATTTCTCTTTTTTTTATTGTTTATTAGAATGAAAATTTTTTTTATTGTTTATTAGAATGAAAAGAGTGTACATTTCAAATTTTGAGTACATTTCAAATTTTGAATATATTCCAAATTTGGAATCAAACAAATTACCCTAATATAGTTTTCAAGATTATTGCATTATATTATTATGCAATCGTTGCATGAAATCACTAACCTTTATTTTTTTCAAGATTATTGCATTATATTATTATGCAATCGTTGCATGAAATCACTAACCTTTATTTTTAGTACAAGGAGGTCACAGATTATTTGTGTATGTCGATATTAAGTTGAGTGCTTGTAATTTTGGCATTGATTAGATTTCAAAATAACATTTTCTCGAATTTAATGACACCCCAAAGCCATCCAATTTGAGAGCTAATGGATATGAGTAATTGTGACCTCCTTATAACCCTGGTAAATGGCCTCATAGTATAAAATCCGTCTTTTGGACCAAATTGTGGGGATGTAAGCTTTAGAACCCATGAATTGATCTCAAAGGGAAAAAAAAAGAAAAATTCGATCTCACTTTCTACATGTTTAGAAAATGTGACATCTCAGGATTGCATAGGAATCTTACAATATCTGCAGGGAAAGATCAAGATGTTCAAGAAATCAAAATCCAATTACTTTTCTTTGATAATAATGATCTTGTGATGCTTAAATGAATGCCACAACTTGGACTCAAGAAAGATTTCCCAAGTAGCTATCCTACCTGAGTGAGTTATTGTTCAGCATGCTCCTAATCATGTATACGCGGTAATAAAATTGGTAAAGGAATTATTGTCGAGAAAAAAAAAAGAAATTTTTTTTTTTTTAGATGGGGATGAGGTAAGAGGGTTAATTTTACATTTGGTAAAGAATGCGAGATTATTGTCAATAAAAAATGGCAAATTTTTGTAGGGTGCAGTTTGTATAGAGCCTAGGCTCTAAACAATCACATTAGACCCTACTTTCAAATATAATGTTGAGAAATGTGGTTTCAATACTGGAAATCCTTGTGATAGCCTTAAAATATATTTTCACATTTATTTATAAAGTTTAAAGTTTCAAAAATAGTATAGATCGATAGATCTATGAAAACTTGAAAATCTTGAAAATTGATAGTCCAAAAAGTCATTACAAAATACCCTATTTCCAAAACTTGAAATCTATTTTTTTTTTCATGTTTATGCATCTTGATGTCAAGATGATTAATTTGAAGATATTTGGGCATAAAAAAAATGTCTTATAGTGAAAGTTTTGAGGTAGGCTCAAATTTGATTGTTTAGAGCCTCAGCTCTATATAAACTTTACCATTTTTGTAAAGCTCTTATTTTATTATTAAAATAAAAAAATGGCATATCATCGTCGTCCTCAGAGCCTTTTCTCAAACTATTTTGGATCGGCTATATGAATCCTGGTTTGCTATTTTGCTCTATCATACTTTTAGTGAGGCCATAAGTTCTCATATTTTTTCTCACTACTTTCAAATATGTCTTTTTGGGCTTACCTCTTGCTTTTTTTTTATCATTCTACTTGAACTAACTCGCACGTCTTAAGAATTGTTGTAATGGGCCAGCGTCGTATATGGCGAGCCCACCAAAGTTTACATTCTCTCATCTTATTGCCTATTGGTGCCGCAACTAAGTTCTTTCAAATGTATAAATTTCGAATTCTATCCCTTTTTATCTTGTCACTCATCCATCTCAATATCATCATCTCAACTACACTCATCCTATGGGTATATTGTTTTTTTGTAGCCTAACATTTTGTCCCATAAAATAAAGCTATTGTCACAACTAACCTATAGAACTTGCTCTTTATCATTATTAGTATGCAACGATTGCATAAAACTCAGGTTGCACATCTTCGCTTGGTCCAACCAGCTCTAATTCTATGTACGACATCTTCCTCAAACCCTCTATTTTTTTGGATTAACGACACGAGGTATCGAAAGCATGCTCTTTTTGGTATTTCTTGACCGTCCATCTTAACTATTTCATCGTCTCTACTCTTATTATTACTAAACTTGTATTCTATAGACTTTGTCTAAGCTCAAATTTGGTAAGTTGATACTTCTCAGCATCTTTCATTCCAAAAAAAAAGATCTAAATAATTTTGTAAAATAAATGAAATCATCAAAATATTCCTAAAAACTCAAAATGTATATGGGTATTTTATCATTTTACATAAATTAATTATATTTTTTAATATTTTTTTTAAGGGCAAGTGAGAATTATGAATAACCTGCATTTGATATTAATTTGATATACAGAAAATAATAAAATTAAAATACAATATTCATCATAAAAGATTAGGACCCAAGTGTAAATATAAAATAGGACTATATACTAAGAGACTACTTATTTTTAATACAAGGAAGTTACAATCACTCTTATGTATTAAATGTGAAATCGAATAGATAAAAGTATGTCATAGCATTCAAGAAATTTTATTTAGTTTTTAACAATAGCAATAGATGTTATTAATATAAAGAGGGATTATAAATAAACCTAAAATAAAAAAAGAGATACAGTCAAAGAAGCCAAAGAGACACCTATTCGAGAAAATTTTATTTTAGACTTTTATTTTGGGTAATTAATTTTATTTTAGAATTTATAACTAAATAATGACGCATCCTCAACCACCTGAGTTTAAATCTATCAATTAATGATGATTGTGACATCCTTCTATAAAAAATAAATGGTCTCATTGTTCACATTTTCATATAAAATGTATGGGATTATCTTTAAATCTTAAAAAATAAAAAGAGATTTTTATGTTAGTTTCTTGTAAAAGAAACTAGGTTAGCTTGTTTTCATAGATATTTAATGAGTTTGAATTTAATTCTTTACCTTCCTCACTGAAACAGATATTGTGTACTACTACGTTAAAGCTCAAAGATTTGCATGTTATACACGGGCTGTGTAAATCTTCCATCCATAGTGTCTTTTTTTTTTTTGTTAGTATTATCTTCCATCCATTATTTGTTTTCGAAGAAAGTTATGTCTAGTAAGATGGTAGAAATTCTTAGACATAAAATGGTTAAAAGTAAATGAGAAAATTATAGATACCCCCCCCCCCCTTACAAAAAAAAAGAATATAAAAAATGGATATTTTTTAAATCAAAATACCCTCTTTTTAGTCTACATTTCCCACTTTCTCCCTCGAAGCCAGTTCAACACAGTGTACAGACCGCCATAACTTTATATATAGAAGTCGACTCGGCACATCTTATGCTTGCCGCCAGAATTTTAATTTCAGAAGCTAGTCTAACTTGTATTGTGTTGAACCAACACTTTTTGTCAGTCGTTTGACGCAGCCCAGTCTTACACATTTTTGTGCCGGACCGACACATGTTGAGCATCACGTTTTAGAAACATAGGTTAAAATAAGGGTATGTTGGTCCAAAAAAGTTAACTTTTTCACTTGATAGAGTGATTGCAAAGAAAATAGTATTTTAGTTAATAACGTGATATAAAAAATGTTGGGGGGAACATATCTAGAAAGTACAAATTGATGACTAACTATAATATTCCCTTATTAAATTGACGAATGTATACAATACTTGGGGCCTGGGGGATGGATAGAAGTACAATTTCACCAGTCTAATGGCTTTTTTAGGAGCCTAATATTCAACTTCACATCCAAAAGAGAAGTACCAAAAAAAAAAGAAAAAGCATAAAAGATTAACTGTTGAAACGGAGATAGTGGAAGGTGTGATGTGTTTTTTATTTGAGAGAGAGCCATAGAATTACAATTTCACTGGTTGTATGGCTTTTTAAAGGGGATAATCAACCTCCTATTCAAAAGAAGAGGAAAAAAAAAAGAAAAAAAATAAAAAGGCACAAAAGATAAACCACTGAAAAAGGAGGCAGTGGAAGGTGAAGTTCTTTAATTCGAGAGAGAGGCTCTTTATAATAAGCACGAATTTGGACCTCATCCTCGTAATGAATAAGAATCTCAAAGGAAGAAATAAATGCTTTTCCTATGATGGATTGAGAAATAAATGCTTTTATACACATTCTTTTAATGAATAAGATTAATGTGACATAATACTTGTCAGCCTTAGTTTTCCATGCTCATCTTGCCATGTCCATGAACCGGTAGGGCCATAACCCGGTCCTGGTACTGCCTAAACAGGGTTCCAGGAGAAGTGGGCTGAAACGGTCTTAATCCTTCGGCTTATGCACAAAGTGATCGTTTTCAGGATTCGAACTCGTGCTTTTGCACTGGTTACACGAACTTTTTACCGTCACACCAAGTGACGGCCCCTATCTCTATGAACCTCTTTTTTTTTTTTTTTAATTCTTTGGAGTAAAACCCATCGCCATGATTATATGATTTTAGTAGTTTCTAAGGGCTTTTGCTAGCCCTTAAAAGGCACCAATAGTAATACTCAATTGCAGGTTCAAAAACATGGTTTCACGATTCGAATCGCCAATCCCAAAAAACCAGTCTGGCTTCACCTTACAAATCTCTTGCGTGCCCAACACTCATGGATCAGGATGGACTTCTAAATGGTCACTGGTTGGGGCATTTATCATTTTTCCTTTTCTTCAATGTTAACTTGGGAGTGGGTGAGAATGAAACTCTAAACGTCACAATGTGACACCCACCATCCTGACCACCGAAGGTAGGTAGTATTCTGAACAAACCTTTCATACAACTATGCTACATGCTTAAATTCATAAATATGTAGTGCAGGTAGAAAAGTTGTTGACCGTCTTGTTAGCATTGGATCCTCCACCAATTTACTACAGAGCCTAATAGAGAAGGATCTCAACACTGTTCATTTCAAATTTGAGTGATCATGTGTAGTTTTACACATTTTCAAAGTTTTGTTTTATGGGTTGATGTAATGGGAGGAGACATGCTTTTGAGATTATATATAATGAGATCATTTATATTTAATACAAGGAGGTCATAATTACTTATAACCATCGCATGTAAAATATGATGGCTTAAATGTGTTACAAAGTTTGAAAAAAATTTCTTTTGAACATGGAGCTCGATAAGTAGAACAAATGTAGCCACACAATTTTACATCTAATGGTCAAAATTAATTGTAACTATATTGTACCAAAGACAAATGGTCTCATTATATACTTTTTCTATTTTTTTTCTCTCAATAAACTTAGGTGCCTTTCCTAGCTAGTCTATTGGCTTTCATGAGACTCATAGGAGCACATTTTTACTGGAAAGTGTTATATGCATGGGGGACCCATTCCTACATATGGGAGGTCCCCTGGACATATCCATCTCAAAGATGGGATGTAAATGGTGGTCCCTTCAAAATAAATTTAAACCAACGGTCTAAATATTTTCTTCAGGAAATTATCCCTTTTTGTTTTTGAAGCATATTTTTTTTTTACATACTAATGATCTCCATATTACAGATTATATAGTTCTTAAAAGTTAGGGCAATAATCTATTTCTGTAATAGATTATCAAGAAGGTGGGGGGTTGCATTTCTACATTTGAGCCTGGGGACTCATAAAAACCATGTCCTATACCACTTTATACTTGGCCAAATAAAAGCCCCATTGTCACTTTCAACCTATATCACACTAGAGCCGATTTTGAACGAGGAGAGGGGTCATTATCTTTCTTCCCATCCATGTATCAATCAGTTTCCCATCCATGTATCAATCAGTTTTATTAGTAAATGGAAATACTTTTAGTTATTATGTTATAGACTTTTGTCTTCATCGTGTCATTGAGATACATGATTGTCACTTGTCAAGCTCAAAATAGGAAGTGTCTCCTAATACTTTGAAAAATGACTTGGATAGGTTTTGTCGTTATTGTGTATAAGGAGAATCTCGACTTTTATTTGTAGATGAAGTGTGTTGCCAAATAATGTGACACTTCTACCTCAACCCCCAACAGGCTTAAATGATATTTAACTTGGTTGACTCTTGTACAGGTGTGTCAAGACCACATATTCTCAAGTCATTCCCTTATAGCATGCTATATCAATTAGATCAAAGTAAAAAAAAAAAAAAAGCTAAGAAAAAGGAAAAAGGAAAAAGAAAAAGAAAAAAAAAAAGAAAATAAGTGGAGAGCAATTTTTCATAATTTTTAATTATGAAAAATGGTGAGAGCAATTTTTTTGAAAAATGCAGACCAGTAGGTAAAAATAGTCACCCGTAAGTTTTGAATTGGATAAGTTGATTCGGCTAATTAAAAGAAAAAACAAAAAAAAGTAAATTCTATGATTATTGAAAGGAATTGTGTACAATGAGACCATTTATCTTTGGTATAGGGAGGTCACAATTACTTACAGTCATCCGATGTGAAATCCAATAGCTTGGGCATGTCATAAAGTTCCAAAAACTTTCTTTTGAACTTTAAACTTGGTCAATGAAATAAATACAGCGACCCAATTTCACATCCAATGTTTAGATGATAAAAACCAAGGTTTGACAAAAATAAAAGAAAGAAAAATAGTGCAGAAAAAATAAAAGAACATAAACACAAAGATTTACGTGGTTCATAAAGTTACCTACATTCATGAAGGAACAAAGTTCTCTTCCACTAATTAGAAAAACATCATGCAAGCATAGAGAATACAAGCGATTACAAGCGGTTTCTCTCTCTTAACTTTATAGAGAAATAACCCAAGAGCAACTCACGTGATCATCTCTCTCCAATTCCTAATAGGACTAGATTTCTCACAGCTAATGGGATTTACTTTCCTATAATAGGATCTTATTTCCCATAACATAAAGACTCTACAACATAAGATTTATCTTCACATAGGATGCAACGTGCCATTCAAATCCATAAGGATTCACACCTCTTAAGAATAGTAGTTATAAATCCGTAAGGATTCACACCCATATACGTTTGCATTCACTTCATTGACTTCGACTTCAGGGATATTCCCACCACACTATCTATAGCAACCATTCATGTAGATCTCATTCTCCAGTGTTCATCCCAGGTACTTTCTTTCCCTTACTTTTTAATTATACCATTTCTTTCATTTTATTTAATTAATACTATTTTTTTTCTTTGTTTTCTTATTCCTTCTTCTTTTATTGATTTATTTATCTTTTCTTTCCTTTTATTAGTTGACCTCCTAGACTCTACCTTAGTCCATGTTTGAAAAGAGTATCCATACCTTAAAACATATTCATTAGGCATTGTAGTGCAAGATCTAAACTGTCGAAGTAGATAAATTAGTTCAACACTAAGGACATTAATAACTTTGACATAACATCAAAGGGACTTCACCAGGATGGCATGCTAGAAACGTCCTCTTTCGTCCATGACAAGTCATTTCTACCAGAAATGCCATGAAGGAAAACATCCCTTCTTCTCTTTTGACGCATAGATCTTAATCTCAGAGGTTATCAGGATTAAGGGTCACGTTCTTGATCAAAAGTGCTTAAATATTCTGTTGGCCTGACTGAAACTTAATATGAAGATATGTGGCCACCACGAAGGACAACTTTTCTGACATGTCTCCCTATCAACTCAAGACGTCGAAGTATGGAAAGCCAGACCACTACGCCATACCACTATATTACGTACACTTCCAACTACTGGATGATTTTATAACTACCATAGTAGGAGCTCATAAGCTGTGTATAAAAAGAAAACACGATGACGAGACAATAGGGAGGGAGAGAAGAAAGCACAAAAAGGCAAAGAGACAGAGAGACTAATGTAATGAGCAATGTATAAAGAGAATAGGAAGAAAGCAGACGAAGACCATTCATATTCAAAAAATGCATAGTGTAATTTTTCTCTTTTTTCTTCCCCCTTGTTGAGCCATTTGTATCTGATATAGGTATTTCACCCTTCACTTTTACAGCAAGTGAATGTATTAACAATGTGTCTATGGGTTCATTGGGATTGATTTACATAGAAATAAATAAAAAGCTCTGTCCAAGTGTTCTTATCACGTCAGCTTATTGTTTGTCTTCTTGAGTTGCAATGGTTTATTCTTATGCATGTCTTTTTCATAATTGTTATTCAACTTAAGAACCCCACAAGCATCTGGCAGCACCAATGGAGAACCATCCACCTCTCTTCTTTTTGTTACCTCTTGATGGACTCGAGGTTAAATAGCTTTGAACTCCACCTTGAAGACCAAGATTAAATGTGTACTAATTACTTCATTCATGGTAGGAACCATTCATGTTCCTATAAAGCTGGGTACTGAATCATCGTCTCGAGTTGCAAATGGTGTTGCTTAGTGTCTCCACACTACTTCCAATTAATGCCCTGAGTGCCATCATGCATAAAGTTACCTCTCCTGGAGATCCATCAAGGATGATGGTGTCCATATCATAAATGTGCTTGTGGTCACCTTGATATGAGCATCACAGGATAGGTTGCCTGAATCATAACTTTGGTGATAACCAAATTAGGACACAACCACGAATGGATATTGTGGTAGAGAAGAAGGAGAGTATCAGGAAGCTTCACGACCTGTCACCCTTGAATCTCTAAGGTCAGTGAATAGGGTCTCTGACCTCGCCAAGTTAACATCGAGGTCGATTACTGCCAATCATGACCTCTACTAAGGGTGGTCAATCCTACGAGTTTGGATGAGTGCCGTTCGTCAGAATAGAGTGTGCTTCCACTCAATCATTTCCAGCCAATGGTTTCTCTGAGCTAAATAAACAGCATTTGCAAGGCCGGTCAGAAGCCTTACAGGTACCGAGTGCGGTTTAAAAGAAACCTCCTCAGGTAAAGCGTCCACGAGTCCAGTCATGTTTGCCCTAACATTACCACACCACCTGCAAAACAAACCCCTCAGTAAGGGATGGCTATAGGACCCAAGCTCTATGTAAATATAAAGGGGGTATGGACCATAGTTCAAGCCTTCAACAAGCAACTAGCATGACCAATAACTATAGCTATACTAAGAAAGGTCAAGCCAATGTAAGTCATCCATTATATATGAGTTAAAACATATCCCTGTAAGGGATGACTATATGATCCAGGCTCTATGCGGGCATAAGGGAGTATGTACCATAGTTCAAGCCTTTTTAGCTAGCAACTAACTAGACTGATAACTATAACTATACTAAGTGCCGTCCAACCAACATGAGATCTACAATATTAATAAGCCTTATGTAGCCAGTCAACCTTTCGAGATCCAGATACTATGCAAGCAAGCAAGCAGGGGGTAAGAGCCATTGCCAATTCCATGAGCATGCGACTAGCTGGGTCCAAGGAAAACAAGAAGTTCAAGGCAAGATTCGGGCCCTTGTTAACTATTACATCAAGTGTGGCTAACTCAATTATTGATCAAAATGAAGGCCTAGTACACGTTGATTATTGCACTACAAGAATCAAGGGATGGCAAGGTCAAAGACTCGCTAGAAGGCAGCTATCAAGAAATATCAACTCTCTTTTTAGCAATGCTCTTCTGGCATCTCAGGATGCTACCATATTGCTACAACATAATTGCTTCTATCCCTTATGAGCCAAAGCCCGCTGGGAAATGATCATAGATGCTGCCTATTGTAACATCACCCATGGTAAAGCTGCTAAAAGGGTGTAGAGAAAACTCACAGCCAAAGGTGGAATAATAGGGGAGCCGTTGTAGTTCAAAAGCCTCCCTCTTCCCCTGTCTCTCGAGAAGACAAAGACGAAGGAACTGAAACATACTCTCCTTGAACATATGCCCAGGACAAATATCTAAATTTTCTTTTTCAGTTGTCAATAACCTGCTCTGGGAACTAGAAACATGAGCAAGGCCGCTTGATGACACTTTCTCTCAATCCCTCATATCCCATATGTTAAAAGGGAAAGAGTTGACGAAAGTTTTAGGAGAGAGTTTTGCCTCGTCGTTGTTCAATTGCTGCTCGATGGCTAGTGCACCAAACTGCCTGAGGATTATCACAAGAACTGCCTGAGGATTCTCACAAGAGGCTCAAACATAAGCACTGCTCGCCAAGTAGCGGCTTGAACTACTAAAATGAATGCTTTAGCCTCACAGCCATCTATACCAGTTGTTCTGATTAGCATCCAAGTCTGTCGGTGACTAGCACACAGAGTGATTAGTCACATCCCGTGCAAATCCTACCGATTGTGCCCCCAGCAGATATATAATTCATGATAATGGAGTTGCTTAAGAAGCTTTAGCTACTTGTTCTCGAACACTCAAAACGTTCACGTTCCATAAATCCTACACATTATACATTGATGAAGTACTGTTCCCATCAGGATATGAGTCTCCCACATTCGAGGACTTGGGACTGGCTCTCCATAGGAACATTTTATAGCTGATGGTGCCACTATATCATCAAATGGATATTTGCTGCTCAAGCAATTCCTCTGATACTTACTGGAGTGGCCTTACCTTGGTACTCAAGACTTCCATCAGGTCCTTATTTTGGAACAAATTAAAAAGTTGTTTTAATTACAACAGCTAGACTATCTAACTTCTCTATGGGCGAGGTTCAAAAAAATGATGATCTGATCCAGATTGAGTATCGGAGGCACTGCTTTGGATCCGTTAATAAAATGGGATCCGGCCGTGTCATTGCAGTGGATCGGTGCCATCTGGAATTTTTGGAGTAAATTTTTTAACAATTTTTTTATAAAAAATGTTGTGGTGGATCCCACCAGCTCCACTCATACTAGAAAGTGTCAACACGCTAACATCATGTTCACCTCACAAGCACCATTTGTTTATTGGTAATGTTGAAGTGGTCCTTTTGTGGTGGTTTGCTCTTCCCAAATCCTTCATGTGGGATTGCTTCAGGCATTCAACATGTCCAATTACCAAGGGCAAGTGCGCCATTGATAAAATAATTCAATACATCATTTAGGATTGTGCCAAGTCTTTAAAAAAAAAAGGGCAAGTTCGTCAAAATAAAATTTATTTTACTTTTTTAGATTAATAATATTTATTTTGTTTTTTATAATTTACAAAAAATAAAAATACATATAGTTAAGTTTTAAATACATATAATTACGAAATTAAATTCTATATAATTAATTTACAAAAATTAATATAATTATATTGAAATTATTATTGTTTATTTATCTTAGTAACTCGTTGAACTTATGTCAATATCATCATGTGAATATGATGTCATTAAAATTATGTTAACATCATTATGTTGAATGAATATAATTATGTAAAAAATGTTAACTTATTTACTATAATTATATTAAAATTGTTATTGCTATATTAAAATTTTCATTATTATAAATACATTAAAACATTATATAATTTAATGCATTAAATTGCTGAATTGTTAATAAATTGTTATTTTTGTATAAATTATACTATTTTCATATTTAATATAAATTGTAATTCAAAATTAATATTTATAATTTTCACTTATATTGACGAATGACTTATTGTTAATTTATTATTATATAGTGACTTATTTTATAGAGAAATAAAAACTTTAGGCCGAAACTTGCTGATTCACCGATCCGAGACGCCGATCCATCGATCCAACACAGAGTTTGGGTTGGATAATCCGGGTGGCTTTTTGGTCCTTCAAGCTTTTGCTTTTATACTTAAGAAAATACTATATATGATGAGGGCTTTCTCTAGAGTGGATCAGCTGCCAAGAGGAAGTACTATCTTGTCAAGTTGGAGGTCTGTCATCTTAAAAGAGCAGCAGGACTGAGCATTAGAAGGCTATCCTTTGTAAATGAGGAGAACGGCAGGTTTGGGTATTAGAAGGCTATCCTTTGTAAATGAGGCCATGCTAACAAATTGGTGGGGGAGATGGGGCTAAAGTATTTGAAGATAGCTGGAGGGGCAGATGAATTGCAGTTGGCTACAATGGCTTCCATGGTTATGTGGATCTAAGTGTAGTAGTAGTCTGGGGAGATTTCCAAAGACATTGTATATAATTGACACTTTTAAGCCCAATCAGGCCATAGAAGAAACACAAAAGCATCTTAGTGGGTCAAACCTGAAGAGGGATGGTTGAAACTGAATTTTGATGGCAGTTCTAGAGGATAGGAAGGGCTGGGTTCTAGAGGATAGGAAGGGCTGGAAGTAAGGATCTGCCGCTATGAGATAGTTTGTGCAATAGAACACTCAATCTTGCTGCACCCTTGCTCTGTCAATGAAGCTGAGCTCTGGGCTCTTGGGCATGGAGTTCAGACTCCATGAATGGAATCTCTTGGTACCTAGATCTTTTGGAAACCCCTTGGTGATGGAGTGGCATCATGGATAAGATTCGGTTCCAGCAGGCTGCAAGTGAAGTTAATTTCCAACACATCAACCTGTGAAAGAAATACTACTACCAATCTATGGGCTAGAGAAGGTTCATGGGCTTCTACTCTGGTGCGATGGATCGTAAGGTTTGTAAGTTCACCTGTTTCGTGTTTCTTATGCTTTTTCCTGTGTTTTGTTCCACAATAAAGTACACCTTAAATATTTAGTGCAATTTACATTAACATTATAAAAAAGAATACTTTTCATGCTTATTTCTACAATACAAAATTCCATAAGAAACACATAGGTGGGTGCCCTCAACTGACACCCATCATTTATCACCTCATATTTCCTTTTTACTCAACAGTTACAGCGGCTAATTATTTACCACAATGGAACAGAATAACTTATTTTCCAAAAATTTCTGCATATACCAGCCATCGTCTTAACATGGCCCTGCCTAAATTGTTACAAGAAGCATTTAAATCACCTCTCTAGTGTACAACTGAAACTCCGTGCTGCTCATTTTCCTCGTCTTTCAATCCCGTGTAATAAGAAATCATTATGATGGCCACAATTCTCAGAAGACCCCATGAGACTTACGGGCAGCCCGATGCTCACTCATACTCCCACTCGATAACCCCCTAATTCCACGCCAAAGCTGCCTGCTCCTACTTGTTCTCATTAAAGGCCCCGAACTCGAATGCCTTCTAAAAGATCCTGAAAGCTCCCTCACAAGCCTTGCCGACGCACTAAAGACATCTGAACCTGATAGCCCCCTTTCGGCTTCCATTCCAGTATCATAACAATCTGCTGAGACAAAGGATGTTGTATCTTGAAGCCCAGTGGAACCACCTTTTATTTCGATACCCAATGTCGAGAGTCCCTCTTGACTATAGCTTCCGGAGCCACCACCTTCTCTCTCATCAGAGTCATGGCACACAAGCTTCAAGGCTTGGACAACCTCACCCATGAATGGTCGGTGCGAAACCTCGGGTTGAACGCACATCGATGCTATGGCCGCAACCTTTGCCATGCTGTCAAAGGGGTATTTATTAACTAAGGCAGGGTCAGCAATCGTGTCAAGGCCCTCTTTGCTTGTGAGGAGAGGGCGGGCCCATGTGACTAGGTTCTCTTGGCCTTGGGGTTGGCTCATATCGACTGGTTTACGGCCTGTTAGGAGCTCAAGGAGGACAACTCCATAGCTGTAGACATCGCTCTTCACAAGGAGATGCCCTGTCATTGCATACTCGGGGGCGACATACCTGAACAAACAAGAAAAAGAACAACAAAACCCACGTTTTACTTCCTCTATCAAAAGGACTCTGAAAACAGACAAAATGGAACCCCTTTTCCTTTTTCTTTCTCATTTCTTGTTTTCGGGGTGGTGTGATTAATATCGAAATGGCTACTAGAATCTTGCGTCACTCATTTAGTGAATTAGAAAGTTGATACTTTCAAACATTAATTAAACGGTCTAATCTTACGTTCCATATAGTTTTACCCCTTAAAATGCAACTAATAATTATAGATACTTAAGCCAAGGAAAAATTCAGACATCCTTTTGAAAACAATAACAAGTCTAGGCAACATTTTGAAATTTCAAGTTTGTTGAGCACCTGCATTTATCTGGTGCTCCAGGCACCTATTTGATAGTTACTGTTATTTTTTTTAACTTTCTTCAGGATGTAAGCTTTGTTGAAACCCACAACCACCTCAATTTTGGAACAAGCTGCACCTCACTTGAAATACAGGATTGAACCCAATTAAACAAAAGAAAGGGTTATCTAAAGCGACAGGTTTAGACTAGATACCCAAAAGTCCCCATAACACGTGTTGAGATGTGTTCGTTCCCCCCTTCTGATGCTGCTCTGGCCAAGCCAAAATCAGACACTTTGGGGGTAAAATCATCCTCCAACAAGATGTTACTAGACTTGAAGTCTCGATGAATTACACGGGGACTTGAATCTTCATGGAGATATGCAAGGCCGCGAGCTGATCCAAGTGCAATCTTCATCCGTGCATTCCAATCTAGCGGAGAGGTTTCCCTGTCCACACCTGAAGATAAATACAAATCATAAATCTTTCTTGAAATGCAAAGAAACTGCAAGCAAAAAATCCATGCAGAACTACAAACCATCACCACACAAAAAAAAAGAGTAAAAAAAAACAGAATAAAAGATAAAAAATACAATATATACTCTTATTAAGAGCAATATGATCATATTGTTCCTGTAAGGAAGTATGAGAAGGGTCCCAGCAATGTTTAAAGAGAAAACATCGCATGCCTTCTACACTTTCTGAAGTGGGTTTTTAAGTTTTTTTAGGGATTTCAGGGTTTTCTTTTGTTTTTAGGATTTTAATGGTAGTCTAGAGAAGTAATTATAGATCTTGTGAAATTATTTATTTGACTAGGGGTAAAAGTGTCATTACAAATTTTGTGTTAATAATTTATAATTATATCAGAATTAAGATTCATAATGGACAAGGTTTTAGCTATAAATAGGGGCCAATATAAGATTTTAGA
This sequence comes from Amborella trichopoda, assembly GCF_000471905.2. The sequence continues at coordinate 564,015 of NW_006499912.1, read as the reverse complement.
AGCAGAGCTGAATATTATTTTGTTTAGAATCCTGGTTTCAACAAAGAGCTAGAAACTTGGCTTTTAAGCTCCACTTATTTCAATGTGAGCATTAGATCCATGATACCTTTATTCTTGTGATTTTACCACTACATCAGTTGGTATTAAAGCAACTTGTCTCCCAAAGGGTGCCATGACATGTTGCAACTTTGTGCGATGGCTGCTGAAGGAGTTCGAAGTGGCCGTGTTTGTGGTGCTGGTGTTGAAGTCACATTGCAGGAGGGATTGAGAAACTAGAATATGAGGAATGCCAGAAGCGTTCAAAATTGATGGAGGTTAGAGGAGATGATGCACAATGTGCATCCAACAAGCTTTGATCAAAGTTTAGTAGTTCATGACATTAGATCTAAATCCAATTTTAGTGATGGTTCCTTTTAGCAGATTTTAATTCATCTCATGACTAGGGGAGAGGTAATCATGTTGAAGTGTCAGGATAGTTTGGTTTGTGATCTCAATGAGAAAGACCATGAAGGAATTTTATTCTCGACAAATCATTTACATAATGAGTAGCTTCTAGATTGGGACTCGCCGTTGATGATTGACATGTGGTCCAGAGAGAACTTGGATTTTTCAAAAATTTCATTTTCAGATGAATAGAGTTTGAGGAGGAGCATCAGGAGATAATAGATTTTGAAGGGGATGAAGGGAACCCTAGATGGGGAGGCGAGCGAGGACACCCTAGATTCCTATCTGGCCTGGAAACCATGGGCAAAAATCTAGTATTGATAAAGAAGGGTTTGTTCTAGCACTTAACCAGGGCAATTTAGTAGAATCGAGCACGGAAGGTGCTATTAGCACGGAGAGGCATGAAAGCCACCATGAAGTTCGTATTTAGTATTAGAATTCTACGAGCTACAGTATGAGAAAGATTATGGGCTCCGTAAGAACTCAAGCACCCAGGATTTTCTGTTAATGAGTTTGCCACTTACGATGCCACCTATGTGGTTGATGATATTTCACTTGATATTGAGATTCAACAGATAGATGCGTGATTTTGAGCACCGCACCTTCAACAAAGCAGAACTTTTCGCTCATAACTCAAAATCATTATTATTGGTACTCATTAAAAAGCATATTCAAAGCACAACAATGTCTAAACCGATTTTGTTAGTTTTCTCTACTGGTTTTGTCAGAAGAAGCCTGTAAAGGCCCAAAAATTGAGTTTGAAACTTCCAACATGATTTTCTATGTGAGTTCAAGGGTAGCCAAATTCAATATATTTTAGTCAATTTCACAATACATGTATCAAGATCAGTTTCTTGAAAATTTCTTTGCACCACAAATAATCTTTGAGTCAACAAAGTAGAAGAAGATTGAAGAAGACAAAAGTTTTGATGCAAGATTCATCTTAGCCTACTTCAAACACTTGAGGACAAATTCTGCAACTTGCATAGTCTAATGTATGACAAGATGTCTTGTATTTTTAAATTTTTCTATTAAATTTTAAGGATTTATTTTGAGTTTGTTTTTGGGTTTATAATTTTTTTTTTGGGAGTTTTCCTTCTTTTTTTAGTTTTTAGAATTTTAGGAACAGTTTGGAAGAGTAATTAGAACCTTGTGGAATTATTGGTTCTAGAAGTACCATAACAAAATTTTATGTTTATTAGAAGTGCTAATTATATTAGAATTAGGATCCATGAGGGTTAAGGTTTTAGTCATAAACAAACGCTAGTATGGGATTTAGAAGCAAAGTTGAATATAATTTGTTTAGAGTCCTGATTTCACCATAGAGCAAGAAGCTGCTTGTAAACTTCCCTGTATCTTTAATCAATTCATTAGATCTTTGGTTTCTTTAGCTTGTAATATTTATCTGTTGCATTACTTTCATCATGGATACTGATAATGGGAAACCATTTAGCGTTTGGCAGGAGAGAATGATTAACATTTACTCAATAAGTGCAGCTAATGTGTTCATCAACACCACTCACGTATTAGGCGACCTCATCAGTTCTATAATTTTATAATAAAACTAGTAGAGCCAACTACAGTTACTGAAGTCGTCTGCTCTAGATAGTGATTCTGGTTCAAAATCATGATTCTGTTGTGAAGGAATCACTATAGATCCCGATTCCTGGAAGCTAGGAATCATTTTTTTAATCTCATTCTGATGTCTTTGGAATCTATCCATCTCACCAAATTTTGCATTTCATAGGTACAGTAAACCGTGATTCAACCAATATGAGACCTCGCTTTCAATTTTTAGGAATAGTAACCAGAGATATTTGAAATCTAGGTCCACAACATCAAAATAAGTCCACCATGGCCAGTCCAACCAGGTCATGCTGGTCCCAAGCCCGCAGAGAGGGAGAGGGTTGTCTTAGATAGGGCAGCCAGCGTAAACTTGGCCACATCTTTTCATGAATGATGAACCTATGTTATATGCTCATGCTAGGGCTTTCCCTGTGAGCATCGTGATGTATCAGCAACCAGGTGTAGTGAGAAATGAGAAGGGTTACCTAGGCACTCCTTGGGAGCAACGTGCCGCAACGACGCTCGATTGCGGTGATAAATAAGGCTAGGGTTCCTATGCCATTTTGGACAGGAGCAGGTAAAGAAGCTAGTCCAAGAGAATAGGATTTGTCTAACCATATGGAATATAGGAACTCTAACAGGTAAGAGTATAGAGTTACTGGATACAATGAGGCGAAGGAGAGTTTATATACCATGCCTACAGGAGACTAAATGGAAAAGGACAAAAGCTAGGGAAATTGATGGATATAAACTTTGGCATATAGGAAAGGATAATAATAGAAATTGTGTAGGCATAGTAGACAACGATTGACAGGATAAAGTAGATGTCAAAAGAATAGGTGATAGGCTCCTATTAATTAAACTTGCGTTAAGGGAGCAGATAATTCATGTAATTAGTGCTGAAACACCACAAGTAGGACTAGATGATAGCAGCAAGAGACAATTCTAGGAAGACATGGAAGGACTAGTCCAAAGAATACCAAATGGAGAGAGGCTTCTTTTAGGAGGTGACTTAAATGGTCATGTAAGAAAAGATAGTAAGAGGATATGATAGGGTACATGGAGGATATGGTTTTCGAGATAGAAATGAGATGGGTGATATTCTGGATTTTTCCTATGGCTTAAGACCTAGCAATAACAAACAGCTACTTTAAAAAGCAAGATAAACATTTAGTAACTTATAAAGTAGATCATATGAAATCCAGATAGACTTCTTTAATCGACCATCATGTAAAGACTATAACATTACCCCAAGAGAGAGTTTGCCCACATAACATAAGCTCATGGTGATGGATGTTTGTATAAAGAGATGGAAGAGGAGTAACTGAGTCCAGGAACTAGGTGATGAAATTTAATAAGGGAGAAACTAGAATTATTTAGGAATAAATTCGTAAAAGAAGGAAAGAAATTTTGATAAAGAAACTTAGTGGTGGAGTGATGAGGTTCAAAAAACCTATTGCAAAAAACGATCATATTAAAATACCTGGTAATGTAATAGAAATTATCAAAACTTAAAAGAATATAAAAAAGCTAAGAAAAACACTAAGATAATAGTAAGTAAGGCCATACGATGACCTATATAATAAACTACGAATAAGAGAAGGAAAAATAGATGTCTTCAAACTAGCAAAAATGAGACAGGGAGTGTAGGTATCTAGATCATATTAAATGCATTAAGTGAAGATCAGTGGGTGTTGATGAAGGATGACGAAGTCAACAAAACATGGCAAAGTTATTTTCAATAATTGTTAAATGACGAACACTTTGGAAGCAACAACGTTAGGAGAAACCTTCAACATAAATGAGGTCCTAGGTAATAGATACATTTACAGGATTAAGATACATGAAATGAAAGAAGCATTGACAAGGATGAAGGTCGGATAGAGGTATCTCGATAGAGGTCTAGAAGTGCATGGAAGAGATTGGCATATTGTGGTTAGCCAAGCTGTTCAACAGGATGTTGAGAACAAAAAAAATGCCTGACGAATAGAGAAAAAGTATCATCGTACCTCTTTACAAGAACAAAGGAGACATACATAACAGTATGAATTATCGAAGGATCAAACTTATGAGCCACATTATGAAGCTGTGAGAGATAGTGATTGAGCAACGACTAAGGCTTGAAACGAGTGTATCAGAAAATCAATTCGGCTTTAAGACAGGGAGGTCAACAATTGCGGCTATTTTCCTACTTGGACAATTCTAATTGAGAAGTTTAGGGAGAAGGGAAGAGAACTCCACATGATCTTTATTGATTTAGAGAAAGCATATGACAGGGCACCTATAGAGCTAATTTCGTGGATGTTGGAAAAGAAAGGAGTTTCTAGAAGATATATTGACGTGGTAAGAAATATGTATACGAATGAACGCTAACTAGTGTGAAGACAACTATTGGGGAGACAAGTGAGTTTTCAATGACAGTTCGCTTACATCAGGGGTCAACATTGATTTCGTAACTCTTTGTTTTGGTTTTGGACGAGTAAGCCAAGCATCTGCAGGATGAGGTATTGTTGTGCATGTTGCTTGTGGATGACAGTTTTAATTTATGATACTAGAGGCAGTGTCAACACGAAGTTACCACATTGGAGGGATGCCCTAGAATGTAAAGGTTTTAAAATTAGCCAGACTAAAACAACATATAGAATGCAAGTTTAGTAATAATATGAGTAGAAACGAAGAAGTAGTTCACATTGATGACAAAGAAATACCTAAAAGAGATTATTTTAGGCATCTTGGATCGATAATCCATGATAATGAAGAGATTGAGGATGATGTCACACACAAATTAGAGCTGGGTGGGCCAAATGGAGATGTACATCCGGAGTTTTATATGATCGCCACATACCAATGAAACTAATGGGAAAGTTCTATAAAACGAATGTAATATTAATCATGCTTTATGGGATAAAATATCGGATGACCAAGAAACAACATATCTATAGGATGAGTATAGCTGAGATGAGGATGCTGAGATGGATACAATAAAGGATAGAATTCAAAATAATTACATATAAGGGAACTTAGAGGTGGCTCCAATAGACGATGAAGGAAAACAGACTTAGGTGGGCTGGCCATGTATAGTGTGGACCTCATAAATCACAAGGAGAAAATCAGTTTAAGTGGAAGGCTCTAAAACTACAAGGAGAAGGCCCAAAAGGATATGGATGGAATTAATTAGAAGAGGTATGGCGACTTATGCTCTAACAAAGGGTATGATCATGATAGAGCAAAACAACAAAACAAGATTTGTGCAGCCAACACCAAATACTTGGAATAAGGCCCGAATAATGATGATGTTGATCCACTAAAGCAAAATGATTGTCAGAATTTTATAAAATGCTAGGTATCTTTAAAACATTATTTGAAAATTTTTAGTACTGAAAATTCTTTAATAGTTAATATATGGTGTGTATCTGAAAACTCTATGGGTGTCAACAAATTTTAGAGTACATCGTTCCATATTTTCAAGAATTTGTAATAAGGGAAATGACCTTGTGAAACCCTCCACACCCATGTGTGTAGGACCCCAAAGGATTACCATTAAATTTGACATAGATCTCTAGAAAAGTCAAGTCTCACACCCATGTGATAACTTTTCTAGAGATCTGTGTCAAATTTAATGGTGATCCTTTGAGGTCCTACACACATAGGTGTGAGTGGGTCTCATAGAATCATTACTCTGGTAATAAATGTCTTATTTTTATAAAAACATTATTAATAAAATAAAGCAATTTTATTTTCATCATTTAATCCAAAAACTCTAGAAAAATACTTAGTTAAGGTACTTGACGTTGTTTCTAATACTTGTGGAGAATTGTGACAAATGACACTTAATACATTAACTCAACAGTAAGGGGAGGGTTGTTGAAGAGTCGATTACAATCATAGTTACCGGAATCCATCTGCCCAGGTTGTAATTCCACTTTGAGATCCCGATTCCTCAATTTCGACAAGGAATCTTCATGGAACACGTTTCCTTGAAGTTAGGAAATTGGATTTCTTATTTTAGGAATTTCGATTCCAACTTTTTCTAAAATCCCAACATTTATGAAATCTTGATTCTAACTTTTTTTAATCTTGACTCCAACAAGGGCTCGCTAGTATCGCGTTGTGTCACGATCAATAGTGCCCTAGCTTTTATCGTTACTGTTACTAATCTATAGGTAGTTGGCTCATGATTCAAAGGACAAAACTATTGCTTCGTAGCTTGGTCTAAGGTAGTGAGTTTGCGTCATTGTAGTCTCGTTATCTTCAGAACTTGTGGAGTAGGCTTTGCTCGTTGCTACATGGGCTAGGGATGATCGAACCTCGAAGCTCTTTTCGCCGAGCATTTCACCCTCTTTACTTCGCTACGCTCAGCAGCTCGTAAATAACCAATTTTTAATTCCCCATTCCACATATATTGAATCTTGATTTGATATTTTTTAAAAACCAGATTCCACAGCATCAGTGCCTCGGTTTGTAGGTGAAGGAAATTATGACTCAACAGACATGGAATCTTGCTTCCATCTTCATAGAGTTCCAATCCGAATTTTTTTGGAAGCTTGAATCCACAAAATTAAGTATTGATGTTCGTACATGCACAAAATTCTGATTCATTGAATGTCGAATCTCACCCAAATATTTATGGATTTTGATTTCAGTTATTTGGAAACCCGATTGGAAAATATTGTTTCCCATGGCTATAGGTGCTCCAAATAACAACTCGATTATCACAGTGTTGAAGTATTTGTAACACGAATCAACTTTCAAATACAAATGTTTTGAGTTACGAAATACTCAACATGTATGATTCTAATGTCTTTCGCAAGTATCAATTGCAGGTATAACTAGGGCAATGGAGCATTAATGAGAGTACTGATGGTGCTAGGACAAACTTGGATGCGTTTCCAATTGTGCTAAGATAGGCTCAAATCATGTTTCTAATAGTGCTAGGATTGGCTTTTTAAAAATCTAATTGGTAAAGAGTTTTAAATTCAAATAGGACTACAACACAAAATTACATTTCAAAAACACATGAGATAATATTTGTATCTTTTATAGACAATTTCCCTGGTAGAGTACGAGTACTTATTAATTGGCCTTACCCTTACTTCATATCTATGAACCCTTATTTAGGTCTTACATATCTTTAATCTCGATTGCTTGATGAGGTTCTAATGTAGGAGAATTTGAATAAACTTAAAAAAAAAGCAAGAAGCACCTTGACACAAGCAATTTTATGGCAATAATTTATACCCTTTTATTTTCAGGTACCTCCTTATAATCAAAAACCTCTATTGTATTTGACCAATCTATAAACTCTTCGGGTTGAGGCGTACCAACAATATCAGGTATATACACCTACAAATCGACATCGCTAGAGTGAAGCACCACATGTCTAGGTCCCCGGTTGCTATCCTCATCACTCGACTCCACACGCGAACGACAATGGTGAAAAGGGTTGTATTCGAGATCTTCTTGGACTGAAAGATTACCGTCTTGTCCATTATTGAGGGTCGCGAATTGTTGTGTCAGCTGCTGAACTTGTCTTTCAAGTTCCTCAATTCACTCATATCTAGGAACATGGAGTCGGCCCACGAAAATACCCCTTCTCGCTGCCACGGGTTCGCTGAAATCACATACCCTGGGCAACTAATCAACAAAAACGGTTGAAATCAGCAAGATCTAAGTTGTTTTTGACAAAACTTTGGCCAAAATCAGCAAACCCTAGACCCTACTTCAACTTTCCCTCTTTGTTGTTGACCTAGGGAACCAAAAACATTAGTGCTACAGTATTTTTCGTACTGTTACAGTAATCTCTGTACTGCTACAATAGCTTCCGTATTGCTACAATAACATTTTTGTGGATCGCGGGCTCCGATACCACTTGATGTAGGAGAACTTGAAGAAACTTAGAAAATCAGCAAAAAGCACACAATTTTGGAGAAACCGTAATGCCTTCTCCCCACCTTGGACTCAAACCTAAAGCTTCGTTTACAAGACAAAGTCTTTCTTTCTTAATGAGGAATACATGAATGCCTCTCCAGCCCATCCACACCCTTATTTATATGATAGAAAATTGTTTTGGACATTATTTGTCTATACAATTAACTTTTGACCAAAACGTCCTAACTTAAGCATAACTTGAAACTAAACTCCCTAACTTTAATTAAAATATTTAAAAAGTCCCTAGAATTCCTAGAAACTAAAAAAACCCTAAAACTAAAATCAAAATATACATCTTTTAAAATTGAATAAAAATTAAAAATAAGTATAATTTTTCCCGCCATCAGGTTCTAAGTTGTTAAGGCACATTATGTCGTTGGTGTAGGAAACTTAATTATAATGAAGTTGAAACTCGACCCATAAAGTTACAAATCTCTATTACCATGTGGGTCAAAACTCAACTCCAAATTGATATGAATCTCGATTCTAAACTGTTATAAATCTTGATTTCGAATTCATAAAAAACTCGATTACAAAGATGTCGAAATCGCGATTCCATGTGTGAAGGAATCTCGTAGCATATGGGTCATTTCCAAATAGGCTAGAAACTCAACTCCAAAGCGTTCAGAATCTCGATTCCATACATGTAGGGATCTCGACTCCATTTGGGTCAAAACTCGAATCCTATAAAGTAGGAATCCCGTTTGCTGCGATTCACCTCGTACGGACATCAAATCCAAAAATATGAATCTTCTAGCCAGCTGCGATTCCGCTATTTTAGTTCGTAAGACGATTCGGAATCTTAGGTGTTTCCAACAATTATGATGCCAATAATAGGGAGAGCCCCATGTAAGTGCACTTAATATATGAAGTTCAATGCTACGGACTTCTTATAGATGGTTTAAAAACTTAAATGTTTTGCCCTTTCGAACACATTTCTTGATAATTTCTGGCCTGGTTCCAAGTGGTTTGGTGCATGATTCCTTTTTAGGAATTTTCATTCCAAGTTGATGGGACCGTTATTCCAACAAGGTAGGAATCTCGATTCCTATTGGATAGGAGCGCAATTCCCAAATGGTTGGAATCCTGCTGCATGTGATATGCATTGTACAGACGATGATTCCGAATACAGGAATCATCTGGCCATGCACGATTCTGTGGTTCTAATTTCTAAAACAATTCCACAGGCATTTCCAACAAGTATAGTCAACATTAACTTATAAAGAACACACACACACAAAAAGGAGAGAGAGAGAGAGAGAGAGAGAGAGAGAGGAGGAGAGTAGTAGAACGTAAGTACTACTAGTCGACGAGTAGGTACGGTACCTACCGACCGTACCTAACGTTACGTTTACGTAACGTAACGTTACGTAAACGTAAA
>NW_006499912.1:495962-551779 GCF_000471905.2 Amborella trichopoda | reverse complement strand
AGAGAGAGAGAGAGGGAGGGGGGGAGGGAATTATGTGCTTTGTTAACATGTCAAACAAGTCGAGTAAAGAAAGAACGAATTTTTGTTTCTTATAATAAATCGACTAAAAAAAGATAATGCAAGACAAACAAATATAAGCCAGCATCGATATATACCTTGACTTGGGGCAGATGGAATGGTTGCAGATGGCAAAGATGAGGGACTCCTCACTTTCCCTGTCAAAGGAAATGGGGGCTGGCTGGGAGAGCGAGAGGGAGCAGCTGTGAAGCAACAACTTCAATTTCTTGTTTAAATCCTATACCACTCGGAAGGCAGAGAAATGCTTGAACTAATTCTACTAACAGATACATGGTTGGATACACTTGCTTTCAATCGAGCCAAGAAAATAAGACTCAAATGCACGTGAAGCAAACAAAGAGAGCTTTGATATACCTTGGATTGGGGATGCAGATGGCAAAGATGGGGGACTTCTCAGATTCCCCATTGAAGGGAATGGTGCTTGACTGGGAGATTGAGAGGGAGAAGCTGTCAAGCAATGATCTCAATTTCTTGGTTATTGAATATCCACATAGCCATTTGAGGAAAGGGCAACACTTACAACTACTTCAGTACCTTGATACTTGGGTGGATGCAAATACTTCCTCCACTTGGGAACCACACCTGGAGGATGTGCAGAAACGCTTGAACGCTCCCGATTAAGTGGAGCAGGAGCCAGAGGAACCACTGGACCTTTCATTATAACAAATACATTCTTAACTTAGATATAGATTAAACACAAGATACATGTTGATATTCTACTTCAAAGATAGGCTCATAAACAAAAATATCCTACCTTGATGGTGAGAAGGTGGATGAAACGAGTCTGAGGGTGAAGAAGTTGGACCGTTGATTACTCTTTTTCTAAAATGAGGTTGGGGGGGAGAGAGTGGTGCAGAAACAGTGTTTGGGGGCCTTGCAGGTTGCACAGGTGAAGCACCTGCACAGATAGAAAGCAGTAGCTGAATGGGTGAAACAACTTTGCAACTTTTCCTTTTTTCTAAATCAAGATTTTAGCATTTTGGACTCTACAAAAGGAAACATTAAAACCAGTGTTCGGCCAAAGAGGCCGAAGCCTTTGGATTTTAGGCCTAGACTGAAGCAAAGCGAAGCCTGGTGCTATAGCTTCAGTCAGATTCAAGCCACTCTGGTGCGATTTGGATATGTTTCGGGCCGATTCGGCTAAAGCTTCGGCCTATTGGGCCTAAGCAAAGAAATAATATATAAAAGTATTTTTTTATTTTTTTATTTTTTGAAATTTTTATTTTTAATTTTTAATTATTTTTATATATCTTATATATAAATATCTAATTTATATATATTAAATTAAAAACAAACGTCTGAAGTCTTCCCCCGAATCGGCCGAAGAACCGAATTGCTTCAATTTTCTCACCAAACTAAAGAAGACTCCAAAGCGAATCTGACAACATTGGTTAAAATTGTCATTGCACCTTTACTTTGGGGATGATTCCCATGAAATGAATGCCTTGACATTTCCATGGGAGGTGCTGCCAATGGTGGCTGATCCCTTCTATGATGAGAAGCTGTGAAGCAATGATCCCAATCTCTTGGTTATTGAATTTCTACATAGCCATTTGAGGAAGGGGGCACTTCAACTATTTCAGTACCTTGATGCTTGGGGGGATGCAAACGCTTCCTCCACATGGGAACCACACCTGGAGGATGTGCAGAAACGCTTGAATGCTCCCGAGTAAGTGGAGAAGGAGCCAGAGGAACCACTGGACCTTTGCATTAAACAAATACAGTCTTAACTTAGATACAGAGTATACACAAGATACTTGTTCACGTTCTACTTCAAAGAAAGGCTCATGAACAAAAATATCCTACCCTGATGGCGAGAAGGTGGATAAAACAAGTCTGAGGGCGAATAAGCTGGACCGTTGATTACCCTTTTGCTTGAGTGAGGTTTGGGGAGAGAGGGTGGTGCAGAAACAGTGTTTCGGGACCTTGCAGGTTGCACAGGTGAAGCACCTACAGAGATAGAAAGCAGTAGTCGAATGGGTGAAAAAGCTTGGCAACTTTTCCTTTTCTCTAAATCAAGATTTCAGCATTTTGGACTACACAAAAAAAACTGTCATTGCACCTTTACTTTGGGGATGATTCCTGTGAAATGAATGCCTTGACATTTCCATGGGTGGTGCTGCCAATGGTGGCTGATCACTTCTACGATGAGAGGTGGATGGAGCAACCCATGGTGAGAGAGAAATACGATCTGTTTAATATGACAAGCACAACAAATAATCCAGACAAGTTTATTGAAATAATTCTAAGAGTGTTTAAACAAATGGAGACATTAAAAGTGGATGAAATGAGTCTTGAGGGTCAAGAAGCTGGACCATTGATTACTCTTTTGCTTGAGTGAGGTTTGGGTTGTGAGAGTGGTGCAGAAACAGTGTTTGGGGCACTTGCAGGTTGCACTGGTGAAGGACCTGCACAGATAGAAAGCAGTAGCTGAAGGGCTAAAACAATGTTGCTGAAAACAAAGTTACAACTTTTCCTTTTCCCTTAATTCAAGGTTGTAGCATTTTGGACTCTATGAAAGGAAGAGTTCAAATTCTCATTGCACCTTTAATTTGGGGTTGACTCCCATGAAATGAATGCTGTGACATTCCCATTGGCGGTGCTGCCAATGGTGGCTGATCACTTCTATGATTAGAGGAGGATGGAGAAACCCGTGGTGAGGGAGAAATACGATCTGTTTAATATGACAAGCACAACAAATAATCCAGACAAGTTTATCGAAATAATTCTAAGAGTATTTAAGCAAATGGGACACTAAAGTGAGAATTATTACTCTTTTCATTGGGTCCATGTGGTGCAAGAAATTGTACAGATGGAGGGATAAGCCTTGAATGTTTATGTTTGATGCTTATAACAGGAGATGAAGCAACCAAAGTCAAGGATGGTGATATATGCTGAATGCCAGGTTGCACCGGTAATGACTTGGATGGCGATGCCCTAGGAGGAGATGGCATCAATCCTATGTTATGACATTCAGATCATGATACCAAGATTAGCATAAGCTGGTTATTAAAACGAAAACTACATATCACCGGGACTGTGATGGTAGTTTCAATTCTGCAAAAGAGGGTTGATATCCATGTAGTTTATAGTATGTGTTTAATCAAAATAGCAAACGTTTGGAAATGAATTGGATGGTGATGCCCTAGGAGGAGATGGCATCAATCCTATGTTATGACATTCAGATCGTGATACCAAGATTAGCATAAGCTGGTTATTAAAACGAAAACTAAATATCACCAAGACTGTGATAGTATTTTCAATTCTGCAAAAGAGGGTTGATATCCATGTAGATATACATTTCATCAAAATAGAAAAAGTTCAGAAATGATTCTTTCTAGCTTTCTGAGCTGATGGGTTCTTTTTTAAAACCTCAATACAAAGTCCCTCATATTTCTCTATTAAAAAAAAACTCCTTTTGATGAGAACCAAATGTATGAGAACATTTCCAGCTTAATTGCATAATAATTTGTATTATAATAATTTGTTTATGCAATTATTTTTATTCTTCAGATTCATATCTTTGTTACAGATGTCCCAAAACAAGAGATGCTCCAGCATCTAATTTTCAGCCTGACGTTATAAACGCAACAACCATGTCACACCATATATATTGACTGCCCATACCTTTGGTATGCGGTTCATTGCTAATCGGTGCCTTTGCATGATACCCTATGGGAACACTTTCTCCAACATAAGGAGGCATTGATGGGATAAAATTTGAAGGGATGAAATCCCCTGCAAAAATAAAAGAGGCATCAACAAAGCTACATGAGTAACAAAGAGAATCATTTGCATGATAGTAAGAAAATTTCAGCAATGAGAGTTAAATGTTCACCAGGCAGTCCATGTGGTGATGGAGACAAGATTCTCGAGTGGTTATTTCCAGTGCCTGAGGGCTTAGATGGTGCACTTGGAGGCAAAGATGACTCTATGATTGGTGTTGATGGGTGAATGGATGGTGGTGTCACAGGCAATACACTTGAAGGCGATAAAACTGGCCCAACAACACAACAATGTCAAAGTCTATAATAATATGAAACAGTCATGCTACACATAAAATAGTAAATAGGAGGATATAGCAACCTTATCCTTTGAACTTACATCTAGGAATTGGAACTGAGATTGGTCCATTACTAGGTGCTTCTCCACTATTGGGCATTTGTTCACTGACACGAGGAGGCATTGACACTGTTGTTTGTGGTGACAAAATGGTAGACCCCAAATATAAATAAATTGTTTAAAACATCAGCAGAAACCCATAAAAATAAAGAACTGATACCAGACAGTTTGGGAGACAGGAAAATTTGTTAGGGTCCTTAACAGAAAGAGGCCTTAACCTCTCCGAGAATCATCATGCTAAAGCAAGCAAGTTAATTTGGTAGGCGACCTCAATTATTTTTATACTTCAGATTCATATCTTCATTACAGATGTCCCAGAGAAACAAACAGAACTACAGATGCTCCAGCATATCTAATTTTCAGCCTGACATTACAAACCAACAACCATGTGTCACACCATATATATTGACCACACATACCTTTGGTATACAGTTCATTGCTAATCGGTTCCTTTCCATGATACCCTTTGGGAACTCTTTCTCCAACATAAGGAGGCATTGATGGGATAAAATTTGAAGGGATGAAATCCCCTGCAGAAAACAAGGGGCATCACAAAACTACATGAGTAACAAAGCAAATGAATTGCATAATAGTAAGAAACATTTCACATATGAGAGTTAAATCTTCACCAGGCAGTCCATGTGGTGATGGAGACAAGATTCTCAAATGGTTATTTCCAGTGCCTGAGGGATTAGATGGTGCATTTGGAGGCAAAGATGACTCTATGATTGGTGTTGATGGGTGAATGGATGGTGATGTCACAGGCAATACACTTGGAGGCGATAAAAATGGCCCAATAACAAAACAATATCAAAGTATATAATAATATGAAACACTCATGCTGCACATAACATAGTAAATAGGAGGATATAGCAGCCTTATCCTTTCAACTTACATCTAGGAAATGGAACTGAGATTGGTCCATTACTAGGTGCTTCTCCACTATTGGGCATTTGTTCACTGACAAGATGAGGCATTGACACTATTGTTTGTGGTGACAAAACGATAGACCCTAAAATAAATAAATTGTTTAAAACATCAGCAGAAACCCATAAAAATAAAGAACTAATAACCAACAGTTTGGGAGGTAGCAAAATTGATTAGGGTCCCTAACAATAAGGGGATTTAACCTCTCCAAGGATTATCATGGTAAAGCAAGCAAGTTAATTTGGTAAGCAACCTGGCATTACTGAAGCAACTCAACCAGGACCTTTTCAGTCACTTGGTTGCAGCATATCCAGTCATCTTCTGTGCACAGATTTATTTAGTTAATATATTATTATTTCGTTGCTAAGCTACCTTAATTTCACATCTGTAGCTTAAAAGAGACTTATACTAACCCTTGCACAAATTTGGAAAAGATTCTAACGCTACAGAATGAATACTTAAATCTCCTCATTTTCAAGACCATCAGTGGTGGTCTCATAGAGGCATAGATCACTAAATGGTTGACAGTCAAAACCATAGGTTTATGGTAGGGCCTTTTGTATTGAAGCATACATGGCCATAATTCATATAACTGGACAGTGCCACACAGAGAATGGTAACATAAATTGGACACTCAGACACTCAAACAGGACATTAAAAGAGCATGCAGTTAGATCTACTTCCTAGGAATCATGAATGATTGTGACCCCATACAATAGAACGAACAACGAATTGACTAATGAAACTGGTGAGCTTATTTAATAGCTTCATCATCATTATCAGAGCCTTTTCTCAACTAATTGGAGTTGACTACATGAATCCTGGTCCGCCATTATGCTCTAATAGCTGAGTTAATAGCTTATTATTTTGAAAAAAAATGACAATTATTAGAGGCATCAAGAATAGTTTAAAATGCTTAAATAACGTGAATATGTAGCCCCTAAGTCATCCCTTAACTTGTTATATGTATAAACATGACTTTTTCTTTCCTCTTTGGGCTTTTGACATTTAAATAGAATAATAACAAAAATAATTCTCTAAAAATATATATGGAAGAAAAGCCAATACTTTCACAAGAAATAAATGAATAAGCGTTAATATCTCAGAAACTGGTAATTGTTCAATATTTAAGCTACTCTAAATTAATTTTTTAACAGTGTATTAGCTGAAGTGCGAATCATGCATCAACCAAAAACAGTTAGAAAAATACCAAAAAAAAATGGGAGAAAAGAAAGAGCCCAACCTTCCATTTAGTGTGTTGAGGTGCGGTGCTGGGTGGCATTGGCAACACAATGGTTTGAAGGACTGGGGGGATAGTTTGGGACTTTATTTTCTTTGGAAATAGCATCATCATTCCGTTATTTTTCAGTGACTAGAAAAAGCAAAGATTCTAGAGGTCTGTACTAAGTTTACCTGAAGGAACTAATGCTTCCACTGATGTGCTGTACTTCGGTGCATCTTCATGATATCCCTCGTTTAGTATTTGATCTCTAACAACAGGATGAACAACCAGATTGAGTTCTTGAGTCGAAGATCCAGAATGCCCTGTAAACGGTATACGGCCTCACGCTTTGCAACATAATATATTATCAAATCATGATGAATCAGCTTAGAATGACATCCCAACTATGAGGCCATGTATTACAGAACAACGTCAAATGGAGTTTGTATGTGTGTGACCTTAATCCAATGTAAGGAGAAAAGATAAATGGTAGAATAGACCCACTGCAAGTGTCCAAGGGGCATCACGCCAGACGGAGGTGCCAAGGTGGTTTGCTGACCTGAGTTCAATTACTAAAAAAGTAGATAAACCTCCACAACCAGCAGGAGAATGTGCAACTTGCCTCTCTGATAGTAGAGAACAAGTGCTTCTGTGAACAATCTGTCGGTTGATGCTCTCGATTTGAGCTTGGCATTTGAATAATCCATTTATTTAACTATTTCATGTTGGTTTTTATGCCATGGAAAACATGACAAAGTGCACTGCATAGTGCAGTCCCATTGTCAGAAAAATAAATGCATAAATTCAGGTGATCTGAACCCAGGTTCAAGATATATTTTATCCATATTAACTCAAGTAGTGAATGTCATATCCTCGTACTCTAATCAGTGTTTGTCCTTTATTAGTTTCTAATTAGCTATATTTCCTTCTCTCTCTTCCCACCAATTGATTTCATCCCATGAATACCCAAGAACAATTTGCAAACTCCAAAACCTGAAATAAAAGCATTTTGAGGCAGATCATACAAATTGGCCTCAAAACTTGGTACAACAATACAGTTGATCAAATTAGATGCAGTTTCATTCAAAGCTTCTGGAATGTTCCAAATTTGAATGAGGGTAAGGAAACTGGATTCTTCACAAATGCTCTCTATGTTCACACAGGTTGTTGCAATCATTAGGACAACCGACCCAATTAGCATCACTAGATACCATTAACCCTACTAAAAAGGGCCGTAACCCGGTGCTGGTCCCGCCTAAGCAGGGTCCCGGGAGGGGTGGACTGGAAACGATCCTAACCTTTGTCTTATGCACAAAGTGGCCACTCTCAGGACTCGAACCCACGCTCTTGCGCTGGCTACCCAAGCCTTTTACCGTCACACCAAGTGATGGCCCCTTATACCATTAACCTTAGTACCTTACTAATAAATGTTAATCGAAAACTTCAGCTTGGACCAGATTTCATGTAAATCAATATTTTGTAAACCACTTAGTGATATTGCTTGTGTAAGTTTTGCATAAATTAGAGAACAAAAACTCGTTGTATATAAACTGCTTAAGTAAATATTGACTCATCAAGTGGCGAGTTCTATAAATGAGAAAGTCAGGATGTGTCACATATACATGTCATCATTTTTTTAGTTGACAAACATACGGTTTCTTCCAATGAGGTAGCATGGTGTTATGACTTCGGTGAAGAGGTGGTTTTAAAACCTCATAATATTCTTTTTTTAATCTTTCACAAAAATCTTAAAGAAACACCAAGATTTTTTATATGTTTCACTCAAGGATATGATTTTAGCCATGGCCTAGTGGCCAGGAGTTTGAGTTTTCAATCACTAGCATGAAGCTTCTAAATGACTACTAAAAAACTAGACTCAGTTCTATCCATAGTTACCGGCATCTCTCCACCGACCTCGCGTTTCCGGTTTTGAAACCCGATTTCGTGTTTCCGTTAAGGAATCTCCACGAAAACCGTTTTTCAGAACCAAGGAAACTTGATTCAGAACCAAGGAAACTCGACACATCTTTAGATACCATTTTTCAGAACCAAGGAAACTCGATTCCTTAATTTGAAAATCTCGATCGCGCACATCTTTAGAAACCATTTATCGGAACCAAAGAAACTCGATTCCTTAATTTCGGAATCTCAATCCAACACACCTTTAGAAACTTGAACCCATTAATTGTGGGTAAACGTTCCCAAATATATCGAATCTGGATTCTAGCAAGGATTAAATCTTGATTCCACTTCAATTGAAGTATAAATCTTCCTTTGAAAGCTTCTAATGGTTGTCGGGTTTCATTATTTTACTTGTTCCACCCTGGATCGCTTTTACTTTAAATTTAAAATATAACTGGAAAACACATCACAAACAATTAAAAGTAAAACCATGGCATAGATATAATCCTATTTTGTCTTTATAATAATGAAGTCAAAATCACAATTTAGAAATACTTGTCTTTTGTATACAATGACCATAAGTTCAATAGTCAATAAAATCACTTTAAAATTTGAGAAACCTTCTAATAAGAAACATCCAATATAGGTTCTAAAGTTGATGAGGCTCAAGATGTGTTTATCGCTTCCTTCTCCATAAAAACAAAATCTCGATTCCTAGTAGGGGTCGACAAATGCATTCCATAGTCCATATTATTGTAAATCTCGATCTCAAACTGGTATGGATCTCTGATCCATATACATATACTTCAGAAATTTGATTCCAAAGATGTTAGAATCACGATTCAAAATATCAACATATCTCTATTTCACATATGTCAGAAACTCGATTCCATAGATGTCGGAAACTAGATTCCGCATATTAAGGAATCTTGACTCCTGGACTGTCGATTCTAAGGGAATGGGAATCTCCATTCCAAGGAGGACAGAATCTTGATTCCATATGTGGATGAAACTTGGATCTATTTCGGTCGAAACACGATTCTCAAAAACTAGGAATCTCGTTCCTAGCGATTCCTATTGTACGAACAACAATTCCTAAGACAGGAATCTTTGATCTAGTCGTCATTCCATGATTCCAGTTCCTAAAACGATTCGGGTTCCCAGGCATTTCCAACAACTATGATTCTATCAAAAATGCCAAAATCTGCAAAAGAATAAATCATCCATAAGTGGAATTGGTGGTCTCAAAATTCTATGAACCACTTCCAGATGTTGATTATGGGGCTTTTGCATGAACCTATTTTGCTCGTCTAATTGCAAATGATATATCAGGAGGACTAATTATAATAAAATCAAGGGACCCACTAGACCGCCATTCACAGTAGGGACTTCAAAGGGATCTCCATGCTTTCCTCAAGCTTTGTTCTTTTTCCATAGAGAATATAATCAATTTAGACGCTAGCATTTTCTCTTTCAAAAAGAACGATGTGGCAATCCTACATTATGACATACATACTTATCTTTCCATTTAGAAATCTAGAGAACCAGATAGAGAAAAAAATCCCTATTGAGAAAAGCATTCTTTACATATACATGAACAAGGTCGGTAATCTTCTCCTTTTATCTATCGATGGAACACAAGGAACTTTCATTGCTTTTTGCTAAAGAAGTAAAGGTCTCCTCACAGAGTAGTCCACGTTCTTGGGTGAAGCCTTTAGCCACAAGACATTCTTTGTACTTCTCACTGGATCCATCTATCTTGTGATTTATCTGGTAACTCATTCACACCTTAGTACTCTCTTCCTGGTATTAGTGGTAACAAACCCAAAATTTGATTTCCTTACAAGGTGTCCAACTTATCTCGCATGGCCCTTTGAACTAGGTGAATCACCAATTAACAAGGTTCTTTTTCTGAAAAAAATGCCAATTTAACTCTACATAAACTCCACCCTATCTTCCTTTAGAAAACTGCTGAACTAGCAAAAAGGGTAGCAGCCCTCTTGGAAATCCAAGTTCTCAACTCGTACCCTATGCATCTTCAAAGACTCGGACTTTGCTTGGAACTCATCTAGAACTTGTGACTAGCCAACTCAAAACTCGATTGTGGCCCATCAGATCTTCGTAACGACGATAATATGAGAAACATACAAAAAGAAAAATATACAAAATAATGAAAATTCATAAAAATAAATAAAAATAAATAAAATAATAATATAATGGTTTAAGCCCCATCTCCTAAACTTATGAACTAAAAGTGGTGGAAATAAAAAACAAAAAAACAACAAAATAAAAAGGAAAAAAAGGAAAAAACTGATGGCTGTAAAACCCCCGTAAATATACAACTTCATAAAGTCATGGAAAACTCAACAAGTCCATGAGGAGACTTGACGTTAATCTCATAATGAGACTTGGCCAAGTTTCTCAATTTCTTTTGGTTTCTTCCATTTTATAATTTCTATAACTTCACGAAACACAGGATTGGTCCAAGTCAAGTCAAGTCAACTTAGGTGAATCATGTGTCTGAATCCTCAAGCATCACATTTTAGGCCCTCTTACCTTATTCTCCTGTTTGACTTTTTGGGAAGCACAACACATCACCAATGAATCATTTTAAGAGGATTTAAAGAAAAAACCTATAGTAGGTTTAATGATGGTCATGGCACAAGATATTCTTGGCCCCATTTTGGCAGAAGATGAATTCTCTATCTTGTCAAATGGGCATAAGAAGAGCCATCCACATGAGTTTAACTAGCAGTGATCCAAATGCACACTAAGATGTTTTCCCGCTCCTTATTTGAATCTGTATCATAAGTCTCTTGACATGAAGTGGTGCAATATGCATAGTTGTTAGAATCCTACAGTCAAGTTAAGAGTCAAATTTTAGAAGTTTTCACTTATCTGCTACTATTTACATCTAGTGCCTTTTCAACCAATTATGTGATGAGTTTACATAAGCTAGATTCATTCGTATCTCATGCAAAATTTTGACAAGAGTTGAATCCTTAGCCATTCAAGTGATGGACTTTGCACAATTTGCATGGTAATTGCTGAAAATTGGACACCATCTTTAACTGCCTGTGATAGATATAATGTCCATAATGGTCAAAAGAGATACTCATGCAACTCCATTTCCATATGGACAAAAACAACATAATCCATCAAGGGGTTGATAGTGGCATTTTGGGCCACATTATCCTACTAGAGAAGATAGTTACCGAAATCTCTCTCCCAAGGCCACGATTCTCATTTGGAAACCCGATTCCAAGATTTCGACAAGGAATCTTCATGGAATCCATTTCTGTGAAATCAAGAATCTCGATTTGTTATATAAAAAATCTCAATTCCAACACTTATGGAATCTCGTTTCTAATATTTATTTACTCTTGATTCCTTAATTGTTGAATCTCGATTCTACATTTATTTTATTGAATCTAGACTCCACATATAATGATACTCGATTTGGACGTTTTCGAATACAGATTCGCGAACATCAAGCACTACGGGTTGTAGATGTAAGAAACCACAAATTAATCAACATCGAATCTTGATTCCACCCTCATAGAATCTCAATTTGATTTTTTTGGAATCATAATACCACAAAATCAAATACTAATGTTGTAGGTCCACAAATATATGACTTATAGATTGGTTACAATATTTATGGATCTCAATTTGAGTTATTTGGAAACCAGTCTCAAGACCATCGTCTCCCATAGTTCATATGTGCGCCGAATAATAATCTGATGAACTCATTTTCTAAGTATTGGTTCCATAAATCAACTTACGAATGCAAATGTTTAGAGTTAAGTTCTTAACAAGTATCATTTCAATGTCTTTTGTAGGTAAAAAAGGTAAGCATAACTTCTTTTGCAGGTAACAAAGGCAAGTATAACTTGCACATTGAAGCATTAAAATTAAGCAAACTTAGGCCTTGCAACGTTAAAAAATCAATACTCCACCCCTTCACCCGCGATATCAAAGGCACATACTACACAACAGACAACACCACGGCACAAACAAAATCCCATTTTGAATTATAATAATGAAATCAAAATCATATTCTAAAAATACATGAGACAATATTTGTAATGACCCTAAATTTTTGGAACTGAATAATAATAATAATAATAATAATATAATTAATAAATAAAGTAAAGATTAATAAAATAAAGATAAATATAAGCATGAAGTGAAGTGTCATAAGATAGCATTATAAGAAGATGATAGGTCTGTAACTTTTAAATGTCTAGATAGTTGTTTTTGTACCCTTCATATCAGCTTTGACTCCTCAATAATCATTGGTCGATAACTTATAGCTTTTCTTAAAATGTTTCAAAACAACAATTTGTTAAATATTCGGATGGTCCAATTTTAAGGTCCACCATCTTTTGCTTCTAATTTTTATAAGAAGGTTGGTTCTTACTACCTCTTACATGGCATATTAAACACCCCCATTTGATTTTTTATTGACACCTCTTAACTAAGGTGTTACAAAAGTCTCTTCCTCTCTTATACAAAAGTCTCTCCCTCTCTTATATATATGGATAACCTAAGTAATCGTTTTACATGTATACATTCTTCAAATGTACTTCTTGTAGTCCTGATTTCTTCATGAACGTAACAAGAGGTGAATTATAAACCACTTCCAAAATACCTTCATAATCCTTCCACCAGCTCATGAAACTGCTCTTCTGCAAGAATATCTCACAAGAAAGCGCTCTCTCTCTCTCTCTCTCTCTCTAGCGCTCTCTCTCTCTCTCTCTCTCTCTCTCTCTCTACTCAGACCTCTACCAAACATAGTATTCATCTAGCTGAATTTTAGATACCGTAAGTTGACTCTCTGTATTACCTAAGGTTCGTGGATGATCATCCCATGGGCATATTGGCATCATGAAAGTAAATGATGATTTAGTTTTATGTGTAAGTGATCTCATTTTCCTGAAACATAGTTATTTGAAAACTGGTATTTACGCTTTCAAAAAAATTGCAATATTTCCGTTTACTGTTATGAATTTTAGATACCATAAGTTCTATGTGTAAGTGATCTCATTTTCTGTTTACTGTTATGAATTTTAAATACGGTAAGTTCTATGAATAAGTGATCTCATTTTCCTGAAAAATAATTATTTGAAAACTGGTATTTATGCTTGCAATAAAATTGTAATATTTTTGTTTACTGTTATGAATTTAAGATACCGTAAGTTCTATGTGTAAGTGATCTCATTTTCCGCTTACTGTTATGAATTTTGGATACCGTAAGTTATATGCGTGAGTGATCTCATTTTCCTGAAAAATAGTTATTTGAAAGTTGGTATTTCCGCTTTCAATAAAATTGTAATATTTTTTTTTACTGTTATGAATTTTAGAAACCACAAGTTTTATGTGTAAGTGATCTCATTTTCCGTTTACTGTTATGAATTTTAGATACCGTAAATTCTATGTGTAAGTGATCTCACTTTCCTGAAAAATAGTTATTTGAAAACTAGTATTTCCGCTTTCAATAAAATTGTAATATTTCCGTTTGCTATTATGAATTTTTCATACCGTAAGTTCTATGTGTAAGTGATCTCATTTTCCTGTAAAATAGTCATATAAACTGGTATCTTCTGCATTTAATTGCAATATTTCCATCTATCATTATGTTTTTTCTGTCTATTATTAAGAATTCTAGGTAGTTGAATATTTAATATTTGAAACTAGATTTCCATAAAGAGCTCTTTTGTTGTTAATTGACTATGTGTAAGTGATCTCATTTTCCGTTTACTGTTATGAATTTTAGATACCGTAAGTTCTATGTGTAAGTGATCTCATTTTCTTGAAAAATAGTTATTTGAAAACTGGTATTTCCGCTTTCAATAAAATTGTAATATTTCCATTTGCTATTATGAATTTTTCATACCGTAAGTTCTATGCGTAAGTGATCTCATTTTCCTGTAAAATAGTCATATAAACTGGTATCTTCTGCATTTAATTGTAATATTTCCATCTATCATTATGTTTTTTCTGTCTATTATTAAGAATTCTAGGTAGTTGAATATTTAATATTTGAAACTAGATTTCCATAAAGAGCTCTTTTGTTGTTAATTGACTATGATCATGTTAAATTTCAAGAATGTCTCTCAGAACTACAATCTTTCTGAAATTATTGCCAAAAATGTTTGACTGGTTATTTATAGAAATGTTAGTGAAAGCGATTACTATAAAATACTTCATGTGAATTCATGTTAATGATTTCAAGGATATTTAGAATATACGATATTGTTGCTTCTTGATGTTTAAAGAGTTTCAGAGATACTTTAAGTATACAAGTGGACTCATCCGGTACGCCGGTGAGATATAAGTGGACCTATCTGGTACGCCGGTAGGAATTAAGTGAACTCATCTGGTACGTCGGTAGGAATTAAGTGAACTCAACTGGTACGCCGTTGAGGTATAAGTGGATCTATCCGATATGCTGATAGGGATTACGTGGACTCATCCGGTACGCCGGTGAAGTAAGAGTGGACCTGCGGAGATTAAATGGACCCATCCAAGAAGCTGGTGGGGTATATAGATGACCTACGTGGGACGTCAGTTGGGTATTTTGTGAAATCTTTTGGAATTTGCATTTTTGTTAAAAGATTTAAATATGGACTTCCTCATATTATTTCAAATATGCATGTGAAATCTTTTGGATTATATTAAAATGTGTATTTTTTAATTCGGAACAGTTCTCCATGTATACTCTTTCAAGAAAGCTCCCTCTCTCTCTCTCTCTCTCACTCTTCTTGTGAGATATTCTTGCAGTAGAGCAGCTTCATGAGCTGGTGGAAGGATTATGAAGGTATTTTGGAAGTGGCTTATAATTCACCTCTTGTTACCTTCATGAAGAATCAGGACCACAAGAAGTACATTTGAATAATTCATGCATGTAAAACGATAACCTGGGTTATCCATATATATAACAGAGAGAGACTTTTGTAACACCTCAGTTGAGAGGTGTCAATAGAAAATCAAATGGGGGAGTTTAATATGTCACTTAAGAGGTGGTCAAATCCAACATCCTCATAAAAATTAAAAGCAAAAGATGGTGGACCTAAGGTCCATCCAAATAAAATTGGACCATCCAAATATTTAACAAATTGTTGTTTTGAAACATTTTAAGAAAAGCTATAAGTTATCGACCAATGAATATTGGGGAGTCAAAGCTGATATGAAGGGTACAAAAATAGCTATCAAGACACTTAAAAGTTACAGACCTATCATCCTCTTATAATGCTATCTTATGACACGTCATTTCATGCTTATATTTATCTTTACTTTATTAATCTTTACTTTATTTATTAACTATTAACTATTAACTATTATTATTATTATTATTATTATTATTATTATTATTATTATTATTATTATTATTATTATTAACTATTAACTATTAACTATTATTACTATTATTATTATTATTATTATTATTATTATTATTAACTATTAACTATTAACTATTAACTATTATTAACTATTATTAACTATTAACTATTAACTATTAACTATTAACTATTAACTATTCACTGTTAACTGTTAACTGTTAACTGTTAACTGTTAACTATTAACTATTAACTATTAACTATTAACTATTACTATTACTATTACTATTACTATTACTATTGAGCCTTGGAGTCTTAGTCCCTAAGGGAACTATGAGAGTACTCATGATATTGGGTCTAAGACTCCAAGGCTCAATAGTCAATACATTGACTTCAAATCTAAAGACCCCTTCTAAGTTATTAAGGCACGGGACATCGTTAATGTAGGAATCTTGATTCTAATGGGGTTGAAACTCGATCGCATAGGGTTATAGATCTCGATCGCCAGGTAGGTCGAAACCCAATTCCAAACTGATATGAATCTCAATTCCAAATATGTCAAAAACTTGATTCCAAATAAATCTGAATCTCGATTCTACATATGAAGGAATCTCAATTCTATATGAGTCGATTCCAAATAGGTTACAAACTCTATTCCAAAGAGGTTGGAATCTCGATTCCATATATACATGGATCTCGATTCCACTTAAGTTGAATCTCGATACCCAAAAATAGGAATCTCGTTTCCCGCAATTCCCCTTGTATTGACGTTGATTATGAAAACAGGAATCTTCACTTGTCGTGGCTCCGCAATTCCAATTCCCAGAAGGACTCAGAGTCTCTAGTGTTTCCAACAACTAAGCTTAAGACCAATGTTATTAGACTGGATAGATCATTAAACGATAAGGGCAATGGTCTGGAAAAACTATAAAATATTGATCAAAACCAGTCTACACCGTTTTGAACCAGCCATGTAGTTGGTTGAACAGGCAGGTTCAACAACGGTTTTAACTGGCGCAAACAGGTTTTGACCAATTGTCGGTATAATAATCAAACCAGGCTAATTCTAAGTGTAGTTCATGGTCCAATCAGTCGGACCAGCTGGTCCAATCCAATCTTTGTACATTGCTTGAGATCATTAGGCGACTTCGTTTCAAAAATTTTCACAAGGTTTTTGCAGGTTTCTAGATCCCACATGAAACCAAGGCTTGGCTCACCTGGAAGTACGAGAAGGATCTTTGATACAACAGACCCTAGTAAGAATCTAACATTTTGTATAATAATTAAGAAAAAAAAAAAAAGTTGACAATTTCTCCTTCGCTTGCACAACACTATTGAGATTTTAAACGTTACTCTTCTTTTCTTTTTAAAGCAATGAGGGGCGTAAGGAATAAACTATTGGTGAAGTGCCCTCATGATTGACCATGTCATACGCATATGGATCGGAAAAAATCGCAAACAAAGAATATTGCTGATTTTGTGTTGGTGCAACTCAATCCTTTCTTTTAACTGTTTTAAGGACATCACAAAAACCCATGAAAGTTCTTCATCAAAACTAATTAAAAAAAATACAATGTACAAATGTTCTGCATAGTTTGATTTATATTGTTGATTTCTTGCCTCCCTTGTGACAAAGTCTCCCATTGGTTGAAGTCAATTTTCACATGATACTTCAGAATTCTCTTTAGTCCCAATTAAACCTTGAGGGTCTAGCTCTGGATATCCAAGTAGAATAGAGACAGATATACAAAATTAAAAAGACCAAATAATATACAAAAGGGAGGACCTGGAGGCACAAGATGGTCTCACTTTCTTTGAAGGATAAACGCCCTTGACTTGGCATATAACCCAATATGAAAAATTGAGTCCCGGTGAGTATACTTGTAGGATACAACCAACACGGAAAAATCTGTCATAGGTTCTCTAAGTTGCTTTCCCAAAGATCTTCTAAAATCATAGTTGTTCTCTAATTTTTACAGCTAAAATGGGAAGGAATTGGGAAGCTTCTATTTGACACTAATAGCTTCAAAGACCAAGTCCTGGATTTGAAAAAACCTCATAGTCAGGTTTCTTCGACCCTTCGCAAGAGAAAGAGGAACTATGAGAGATAAAAAGAATGAGTTTATAAATCAACCTTCTGTAAAAAGGAGGGTTTCATCCTTTATATATAAACAACGGTTTAATAAAATAATATACATTAAAAAACTTACATGTCACCTTTAATGGTGACACATGGCAAAAAAAAAGGCGGAGGCAAGCCTTAAATGATGGACCCATATATAGTTGCCTCCCATCTTAAACGGAAGCTCACCACGAGCCACGTGTGGCTGCCTTCCATGGAAAGAGAAGGCCACACATGGCATCCAAAAATGGCCACTAATGTGGCCCAATCATGTTTTCTTGCAACCGAACTTGCAAGTTCTCTTGTGGCAAACTTCCCAGATTACTCAAGCGAAATTCAAAAAATCATCTTAATTTTTTTTCTATGAGATCCGAAACATGGTCCAAACAAACTATAGAAACCCCCAGTTGTTTTGAATTTACACAAATATATAATAATGCCCCACCTATTTCTAAATAACTGGTTTAAACAATTTTCTCTCTCTTCAAATTCAGGAAGGATTATGCATAAGTAAAGGTATCTCTTAAACTTGAACCTCCATGTATATGGAATGCCTACCAGGATAGCGAGTGAAAGAAAATCAAACTATGTCCATTATGATAAGCCTCCCCACATGCCATACATTACCCTTCAACTAGTTGTTATTTCCTAAAAGGCTTGCACTTTAAAGGCCTTGAGCCCATTCCTGGGTTTCATTAGTGCATTTGGAGAACACTTAATTCTCGCATGAAGCAGCCTCGATATCTTAGGACCTTATAGACCGCTCTCTAATGTTGTTGACCTGGGTTCTAGTATATATACCCAGCTGGCCCATAGTAAAGGCTATATCAGGCCTAGTACAAGACATTACATATATTATACATCCAATGATTCTTGCACAATCCAAATGGGAAACAGGACCTTCACAATTCTTGTTGAGTTTAATATGAGAATCCTAAGGGGTCAAAAAACCTATCTCCTCCCCTCCAAAGTTCGTTAGATCTTATATAAAACACTGCCCACATTGTCCGGGCTTTCACTGCCCTAAATTACACAAGGTTTGACAGGCACCCATTCTTGTTCCCTTCTTCCCCTCGGGGTAAGGTTTCCACCACCACTCAGGCAATTACTCTTTCATTTTGCCTTAGAGGTGGACCAATTGACCCTCATTAGAGCACAGGAAGGTTCCTACGGGCCTACAACCTTTCTTTTCCGATCCCAGCTTACTTACTCCTTTCTTTGGATTGCTATTGCGCCTCTCTTCTTGTCGGCATACCCTCAAGGGCATAGTCAGTTGACTTGGTTTCTTTCTTGGTTTGAAAGGGTCTTTCATTTCTTGTGAGGCCCTATGCTCAACAAGGACTAATAGGGGGCTCTCAAGAGAATAGTCTATATTAAAAATGATCAAATCTTTTGAGCACTTTCTCTACATAATGGCAAAAGTATAACTAGTTGCTTTCCTCACTAAGTTGATTCTAAGTATCACATTAGCTTGCCTTGTGTTTTCCATATTAAATTCAGAAGAGTATGAGTGATCCATATACAAGCAAATAATAACCTCAACATCATAAACTCGAGCGTACACACATGTACCCCTATGATAAAATAATGGTTGAGGTTTGTATAAGGTACTCACCTTATATTATCCAAGTAAGGTACACCTCTAAATTTTGCCAGAAGATGTGATTCCGATATTGGAAACCTTACAATGGCTTGAAAATCTAAGTTCAACCTTAATTATGAAATTTAAAATTCCAAATACTATGAAAATTGAGCAAATCTATAAACACTTGAAAATAGACAGTCCAGAAAACTTGTTACAAGATGCACAAGTAGTTTTAGGATTTGAAATTCTTTTGTTTTAATATATCCACACATTTCGAGATCGAGATGATCAATTGGAAGGTTTTTTAACTTCGGAATACTCTTTTCCATAAGATTTTTGAAGTGCACCTTACTTCTATATATAAGGTTGCAACCTAATATAAACTTTTTCCTAAAATAATTATATTTAAATTTTTCATGACATTATTTAGGTGCTTGTTTCAATCAATACAAAACGACGTCAATGCAATGAAAAATCAAATGGTAGCTATTCGAGCGAATGGTACATGGGTGTCAAAGAAATCGACAACTTCATTTTGATTAGAACCTTTCACAACCAGTCTTATTTTATATTGCTCAATAGTACCATCTGCCTTAATTTTCTTTTCGAATATCCTGATACCATAAGGCTTACCACGAGGAGGTAAATCCAAACTCCAAGTATTATTTACTAGTAATCCATCTCATTGATGAGCACCTCCCACCAAAATGGAGCATCGCGTGAGGACATGCATCTTGTAAACTTTTAGGTTGTTCTTCAATGACATACATCTTTTAAGTTATGTCCAAAATCAATTGTTTCCCAACTCTTTTACTTCTCCTGGGTTCTAAGTCCTCAGGGTTTTCATGCTCATCAATTATACATTTTCCATGACATTCCTCGTATTCATTACCGTGCTCTCCAATAAAAGGGTGTTCAAAATACTCTGCATCCTGGACTCCACAATCACACTAGATTCAAAGTCCAGAAATGTATAGGCTTCTCCTAGTTTAGCGTAGCCCATAAAAACACACTTAATAGATCTAAGTTTGAGCTTCTTAAGGTCAAGGAGTCTTACCAAGGCTAACGACTCCAAACCATGAGAAATCCTAAATAAGGTTTCCTTCCTTTCTGAAGTTCATATGATGTAGGCATGTAGCATTAGATTTTGAGTATGGCAATCTACTAAAAGCATAACATGCTGACACTAAAGCCTCTCCCAAAAAATTAGCAAGATGGTTTGAATTAATGAGCATGGCATTCACCATAAAGATAAGTGTGTTATTTTCCTTTTGGCTAAAGCATTCTATCATGGTATGGGGCAGAAAATTGGCGCTAATTCCATTATTTCCACAATGTTTAGTGAACCTAGTGTGTCAATCACCTCTGAAAACCTTAATTTTCAAATTTATTGGTTTTCAACTTATGTTTTGTATATTATGAATTCATCAAATACTCTATCTTTGTTTCCAATCAAATAAAAGTAAAAAAGTATCTTGAGAAATGATCAATAAAAGTAAAAAAGTATTTCTTCCCACCACAGATCTATATACATCTCTCAAATCACAAACATCATTGTGTATCAATGCCAATAATTTGAAACTTCTTTTGGATTTAGGGAAGCGTTCCTTGTGATCTTACACAGTACAGGCATATCATATAGAGTGTTCTCCAAATTCTCACTTTTCGGGATAATGTCTAAAGCATTCACTTTCTTCAAAGCATAAAAATTAATGTTGGTGTAATCTACCATGCCATAAAGAAATAGGCAGTATATACACAGAAGAAGATTTATGCGTTTCATTATTTACATTGAGCTTAAACATGCCTACAGAGGCATATCCCATACCTACAAAGACACCATTCCTTGACAAGATGAACTCGTTGAACTCAAAGACAAGCTTAAAATCCTGTTGATTTAAAAGGTATATGAACATTAAATTTCTCAGGACTTCGAGAGCATGATATACATCCAAAAGGGTGAGAAATTTTCCAGAAATGATTTTAGTTCTACTTTCCCTTTTCCAACAACGTTGGCAAAAGAAGAATTGCCTAGACAAAGGACAATTCCATTCCCACCATTTCGTATGCTCTAAACATGCTATTAGATATATATCTGGTCGCTCTTAAGTCCACCCACCATTATATAGTGCCCTCCTACTACATTTACTTTGGAAATCATGACAACATACTTTTCTTCAGACACATTAACTTGATCTTGCTGCTTCTTTCGAAGCCTGCAGAATTTCCATATTTGAAAGGGTTTTCCACAAAGTAGCATACCATAAATATATTTCCTTTGTCCTAAGTGATCTTTGGCTTGTTTTCGGACCTTTAATGACATGTGCTCTAGCAACCATCCGTGACGTGTACACTTTCAAATCTCGGATTCCGGTCTCCTCTTTGATTCTCAGATGAGTCATTAGATGCCCCAAGCTCAAGTCCTCTAGCTTATATATCAGAGTTTCTCTATAGTCTTCCTAAGTGGGCAGCAGTTTGTTTATTATCACACCATGTGGAAGGACTAATCAAATTTGACACCATTGGATGCATGTTCATTGGCTATAGTCTGAAAATATGGATTTGAGCCAACAATGATCTCTCCTTTGTAATCTTAAAATTGACTTCTTTCTTTCAGCATATTTTTCTTGTATTATGCCTCCAGAGCTTCCCATAGGTCTTTGTTTTTGGCATTCCTGAGTAGATAGCAAACATGGCATTCTTGAGTAGATAGCAAACAAGAATTCACTTGAAGCATTCAGGATATGCCCTTTGCACGTGCAATCATCTTCTTTATACTATTGTATTTTTTCTAATGATTGGTAAATTGTGCCATTGTTAGCCTAGCAGGGTCTGGCTAGATGATGATCCATTATTCTGGTTATTTTCAGTATGAGAAGTTGTAGGACTAGAAGGGGCAGCACATGTTTCTTTGGTACAGAGTCAACCCTCAAGGTCCTCGACAAATAGTAGACCATGGACTATCACCTTCTAAATTTCACACCATCACTACATCACAATCTCACTAATCCTGGCCATCTCAATTTACCTTTAATACTTTGAAATTGTTGGTTTCCTGCTTACCTTGTAACAAAATTTCGGCATAATCTCACCTTGACTGAAGTCAATTTTCACATGATATTTAGAATTTTCTTTAATCAATTAAACCCCGAGGGTCTAGGTCCCAGTATCAAAGTAGAAAGGAGAGATATATACAAAATTAAAAACACCAAAGAAAATATAAATGGGAGGACCTGAGGCACAACATAGTCTCACTTTCTTCGAAGTACTAAACATCCCCGACTTGGCGTATAATCCAAGATGAAATCAGGTCCCGATAGGTATACTTACAGGATACAACCAGAGCTCGTAGGTTCTCTTATCTGTATTCCCAAAGATCTTCTAAAGCATAGCTATTATTTGATATTTAATGCCAAATTGGTAAGGAGCTTCATACACTTTGATTTGACACTAATACTGTCAAAATCCAACATTTGGATCTCAAGAAACTCATAGTCAGGAATTTTGACCCATCAGGCATAGAAAGAAGAACCGAGAGAGATAAAAAGAACATGAAAATCAACCCTTCTGCAAAATGGAGGGCTTTCTTCTTTCTATATAAGTATAGGTTTAATAAAACAATGTATATTCAGAAAATTAGGTTTAATAAAACAATGTATATTCAAAAAGTTATGTACATGTCATCTTTAATAGTGATACACGGCAATAGAAAAGGGGGGAGGCCAGCCTTAAATGATCGACTCACAAGTGGTTACCTCCCCTCTTAAAGAAGAGCTCACCACAAGCCACATGGGCTGCCTCCCATTTAAAGAGAACCCCACACATGGGATCCAAAAATGGCCACTTCCGTGGCCTAATCATCCTAATTTCCTCTTTTTAATTTGTTTTTTTATGAGATCTGAAATATGGTCCAAACAAACCATTGAAATGTCATTATTATTGTTTGATATCTCCCATGGGACTTGTGCTGTCAGTTTTCTCATTCACCCTAGTCTTTCTCATACCAAGCCACTTTCAGCATCATGCAGAGCACATGAGAGCTACAAGTGTGATACAACAAAGAAACCCATCTCATAAATTCACCAACACCTCAATAAGTAAAGGATTGCTAGGATTAGCACCAAATAAGAACGAATGTTTTATTTAACTAAAGGAAACACAAAGGTTGTTTCTTTTCTATAGCTAGATGAATTTAATATGTTGGAACATATATAACCATACAAAGCCAGTGAATAGGCATTTTCAGCCGTAGTATACACTTTTTGGCCCTACCTTCAAAACACCCAAAAATGCATATGGTTCCCAAAATTCAGAGTTCATACTAAGTTGCATGACTCCAATCTGAATTCCATCCTCAACGAGGACCCATATTTAACTGTGGGCATAAAATTTAAACAGGAAGTGGAGTCCTGGAGATCCATTGACCACATTTCAACTTGGCTTGCTTCTTGCTAATGCCCATCGATTGTATAGTCCAAGCTTGTCAGAAACCGCTCAAATGACTAAAACAACATCTCGGTAACCTTCATTGCTTCTCTGTATTATCTGGCAGTTGCTTGCCTCAGCCAACGAAGTCACATTATTCATAAATTAGGCAGTTCATTATAACAAGGATACGCACTTCACTGCAACAAGGATCTATCAACCCAAGTTTGATACTTCCTATAAAGTTGCTATCAAAAAAATCATTGCCTATTTCAATCACACCCTACTAATTATCCATCAAGTTCTCCAGTTTCCACTTCACGTGCGATCCGAACTTTCACAGCTTTTAAACTTGCGAAGCCAAATTGGTTATGAGAAATGACAACAAAGTGTTGTAAAACAAGGAGGCCTCAAACAATGTATCAAATTTAATTATATATCCTATCCCATTTTTATCCCATCCCCTCTTCACAAGCAATAAATGGACTGGACAATCTCTCTCATCTCCCAACAAGCCCTGCAAAGATGAATATTATGCCAGAGAAGACAAAAAGAAAGAACACAGATTAAGGCCATCCACTTTGATTTCCTTACTTCACCAGCGCAAGAAAGAAATGCCCCATGGAAACAATTCCCACACGAGTTTCCACTGCACCAAGAAAATAATAAAGAACAAATTGAAAAACATATAAACTGAAAATTCTGAATATACGCATTGGATCTCACAACATGAGATACCCAACATTTTGAAATAGTCGTTTCCTAGCAAGCTTCTGATCCCTAGCATAACTGATTCTAACTCCCAGACATTATGAGAGATCTCTAAGAGTGAATCAATCAAAAAAGTTGCCATATCAACAGTGAATTTATCAGAAAGTTGTCAAGAATATTGCAGAAATCTTGCTTCTTCAATATGTTTCACATAGATGTCTCGCACTGGTCCAGATTTACAGTTGCTCTATCTCTACAAGGAGCAAAATTAAGTGCAAGGTTGAGGCTTACAATGCAGCAGTTCAAATTCGAAACACAGAGAAAAACATCAAGCAAATGCACATGACAAAAGTTTCTCCAACCCCAAAGAGAAGGAAAGTATAATAAGTTACCAAACTAAAAACCGTAAAACCAGGAAAAGGGTACCTGCTCGAGTGTCAAAAAACAAGAAGGTGAACATCAACAGAAGCAGCACCAGTATCAAAGCAACAAATTTCCCTCTCTGCTTCATTCTCATATTGTTTGTCAACAGAGACAAAACCCATGAAGGAACAAAGAGGAAGCCCCCATCTTTGTCCCCTAAGCAACGCCTGTTGAAGCTTTACCCCAGAGAAAACAAGAACAGAGCATCGCCCTGAAACTTCAAAACTTTTCCCCCTCTCTCTCTCTACCCACCTAACCTCTCCTTTAGACCCATAACTGCACAAACAAACGCCTGAGAGATGGGGGCAACAAAAAATCAAATAAAATGAACACCCCACCAAAAAAAAGGTGCAGTAGTAATTATAAAAATGAAAAAAACAAAAAAAACAGAATGAAGAGAGAGAGAAATGTGCAGGAGAGAGAGAAACCAGCCACTGGAGGAGACAATCAGTGTACTTAAATGGCTAAAAAGCTGGGATAGATCACATGTCTTTAAGAAATATAACCACTGTGTGGCAGAGTTTATAACGTAACTTCCTGGGAGCAATTCTCATAAAAGTTGAGGAGAGGTGCCTAGAGAGAGAAAGTAACGGCCATGAATGAATTACGATTACACTGTAACTTCCACTAATGAGTTCATTATCCATTAAAGTGAGCTGACCTCCAGATCCTAGAGAGAGATGGGGGCAAAGGATTTGGGGGAGATTTGTCGCCGACAACTTTCCTATGAAAGGTGACTGTACCCATTAAGATACAACGCCATTTTCTTTTTTTAGGGGAAATCAGACAGAGATTTAGATGCCAGGTTAGAGAGAGAGACGCCAGGTTTGAGCGAGAAAGTGATGCCAGGTTAGAGAGAGAGGCCAGGATAAAGAGAGAAAGTGATGCCCGGTTCGAAACATGAGAAATTATCCTATATGACCTCTTCGACCCATGTATATAGGATATTGTACGACCTTATACGATCACTATTAAATTTATCTCGGATCTATGGAAAAATCAAGTATACATTCATATGATAATTGTTTTGAGATCCGTATCAGTTTTTGTGATAATCTTTTAAAATACTGTTCACATGAGTGGAAGTGGGTCTTATAGCAGGATCATTACTCTAAAAATATATTTAAAATTACTATTTTTTTTTGAGAAAAATTTTACTACATGGTTTCTATTGGGTCAGCCAACATATTGCATAAATACGAGCTCAGCACTAAATATATTTTGAAATATAATTTAATCCTAATTTTTAGATAATATACAATTTTTAACGGAGATTATGAATATAAAAAATAATAATAATAATAATTATTATTATTATATTAAAAAAATATTTAGATCGTTAATTATAATTGTTTTTATATAATCTTTCTACCCGAGCCAAACCATTTTTTCCAAAAGTTTATATAGAGCCGAGGGGCTCTAAATAATCAAATTAGAGCACACTTCAAAAAATTTACTAGAAGAGATTGTTTTGATGCTCATATATCATCAAATTGATCATCTCAACATCAAAATGCATGGAAATGAGAAAAAAAATGAATTTCAAATTTTGAAAATAATGCATCTTGTAATGCATTTTTTGGATTACCAATTTTCAAGTTTTCATAAATTTACTGGATCTACCCTATTTTTTAAACTTTAAATCTTATAATTAATAAAAAATATATTTTAAAAATATCACAAATATTTTCAATATTGAAATCATATTTCTCGACATTATTTAAAAAATGTTTTTTATTTTGATTGTTTAGAGCCTTACAAACCGCACCCCATTTGAAAAGACTATTTTTAACTCGCATTATTTCCTTTCAATAGCTGACCTCTAGAGAGAGAGAGGGGCAAAAAAGGTGCCCCAACGCCCCAACTTATTATCTTTTTTAGCATGTATACTGTGTTTTTGCAGGAGCATAGTTTATTTCTCCTCCTTTTATCACATATGACTTACTTATGAGGATTTTTCAATCTCAAATCTTAGCAACCACCATAAAATCACTAGATGATTATTCTTAAAAAAATATGAAAATTTTGAGTTTTTAACACTTAAATCTTACCTTCTAAAAATTAGATGGTTTTTATTCAATCTTACGATATAATTTTCTTTTCAAGTGTTTAGAGAGTACAATTAAAAAAATTTATTAAAGTTAATCTATGTGTTAAACAGGTCATATAGTCAAATCTAGGGTCTCAAAACTAATTTTAGATGGGATTTTACTTAAGGGAGTCAATAGACAGTATACTCCCGATGGAGTAGTATATTTTTTGGAATTTTTTAGTGGATAAGATTGGACCATCAGTTGGAGGTTACAATTTTTCTTTGGAAGGGAGAAATAAGTGTAGAGAGAGAAAGAGTTGCTTTAGCACTTTCTGACCATGCTCCCATTTTAATAAGTGGTAGTTCCTTTCCAATTTTGACACTCTTGATCTCCAGAAGCATTAGTATATGTAGATTAAATTGTTTTATATGAAAAACATGGCCCCATTTATTTGAACAGGTGTCTTGCCTTGGAAAAGGTGAGCATTACTATTTTAACTTCTTATTATTTCAATCCTCTTCCTATCTGTTAGGTAATGCTGACAAAGTTTCAATAAAAAAAAACTTTTAAATAATTATTTTAAAAATAATTACTTTTTTAAGAAAATAGGAACTCCACCTAATTTTTTAGTGGATTTTAGTTTTTATGAGATCTAAGCTTTATTAAAAAAACAAAAAAAAAAAAATCAAAGTCTCGTGTTAAAGTCTCATTTGAAAACCACTTTTGACGTGTGATATTTGTGATGGCTCTAAAATCAATTTGTACTCGAAATTGTAGCTTAAAATATAGTATAGATGTGAATATTTGAAAATAGACGGTCTAGATAATGTGATTAATTTACATTATTTTTATTTCTTGAAATCTTAATTTTTTCCACAACTGTAATTATCAAGGTCGGGATGATTGATTTAAAGGTTTTCTGATGCCAAAACTATAATTTTTTTTGTTATCTTTTTACTTTTGGATGAAGGTTCTCTACGACCTAGTCTTTATGAAAACAAAATAAAACTTCATCTCAATTCCTCATTTAGAAAGTACTTTCGGCATTGAAAATCTCCATGATGGCTCTCAAATCAATTTCCAACATCGAGAATAAATTTCGAAATTCAAAAATTTGTTCAAATATTGTGGATCTGTTAACCCTTATTTATAGGGCAAAATAGACGGCCTAGATTATTTAAGGAAACTACTTTGATAGGGCTGCAGCTCTATCAAAGTAAATAAAGCCTCACCTCATAATAACTCATCCAAAATTGCAATT
This sequence comes from Amborella trichopoda, assembly GCF_000471905.2. The sequence goes on along the minus strand of NW_006499912.1, from coordinate 523,625 downwards.
CAAGCATTGGAAAACCTGTACATCGATCATCTCAACTTGAACATTATGGTTGTGAAAAAAATTTAGGATTTCAAGCTCTAGAATAGTGTATATTGTAACACATTATTTAGACCGACCATTTTACCTTAAAAATAAGTGTTCACATATCTACAAGATCTGTAACATTTTTTTAGTTTTAAATTTTACTATTAATGTTGGTAATTGATTTTAAAGCCATCATGGAGATTTCCTTTATCGAAAGTGCTTTCCAAATGAAGATTTGAGGTGAGGTTTTATTTTGTTTTCGTAAAGCTTAAGCCTTATAGAAACTTCATCCTTGATTTAAAGGTTGGGATTGTATACAATGAGACTATTTACCTTTGATACAAGGTGGTCACAATTACTTATAATCCGATATGAAGTTTGATAATTTGGATGTGTCACAAAGTTCGAGAAAATTTCTTTTAAAGTTTGATCTTGGTCAATGGAATAATTGCTGCCATCCAATTTCATATCCAATGGTCAAGATTAATGCCTCTACCAAACGTAAATGGTCTCATTCTATATTTTCCCTTAAAGGTTTTCCAACACTTGAATTGTATTTTTTGATGAGTTATTAGGCGAAGCTTCACTTGTTTTGATAGGGCTGCAGCCATATCAAACCATTTTCCTTTACTTTTAGTTATTGTTCTATCTTTGAAAAGTTAAAAACACTTAAACCATATTGGAGTTGAGAATTATCACTGTGTTTGATGTTTGATTATTGGATGTAAAGTTGTGAGTGAAAGTACCCATGCCAACTTGGATATGATGTTGCTGTAAGATTCTGTTTTATTTGTTGTAGGAATCTGGGGGAGAACCCATGTGCATGGATTGGGAAATAAATGCTCCAATATGCTACTCAGTACACTGTCACCGCCTCATTTAATTTATTTTGCTTGGCTGGGAAATGGATTTTCTTGTGACACATTTGGTCTAAATTTTTTAGGGAAAGGTTTCTATACTTTCCCTAAAAGATCTATGCTTCCCTTGTTATCCAGCCGTTCAATTTTGATCAAGAGAACCACTCACCATTTGATCTTAGATCCGACGTCTCAAAGTATTTTATTTTTAGTTTTTTTATATAAATTGTATGAATATGAAATTTTGTATGTGTCATCTTCTCATTGCGGCGCACCTATAAAAAATATTAAAAATAATTTTTGATAAATTATAATGATCAAAATACCCCTTGAAAATTTTAAAGGTATTTTGATCATTTTATTTTATTGAAAATATTTTTGTTTTAAATTTTTTGCTAGTACTAGTTTAATAGAAGATTCGACATACAAAATTTTGTGTCAAAATAGTTTATAGAGAAAATTTAAAATAAAATAGTGTAGAAACGTGACACTGTGAATGGGCCAATCTTAGCCCTCCATTCAGAATGGACGGTTGGATAAGGGGAAGTTTTTTTAAGGTACATTTTCACACTAGAAATAGCCCGTCCATTCCGAATTTAAAAAAAAGTGCAGTATGTATAGAGCCTAGGCTCTAGACAATTAAATTAGAGCCTACCTTTAAATAGTGTCGAGCAATGTTGTTTCAATATTAGAAATCTTTGTGATAGCCTTAAAATATATTTTTATCTTTATTTATAAAATTTCAAGCTTTAAAAATAGTGTAGATCGATAGATCTATGAAAACTTGGAAATCTTGAAAATTGACGATCCAAAAATACGTTACAAAATATACTATTTTCAAATTTTGAAATCCATTTTTTTCTCATATTCATGCATCTTGATATCGAGATGATCAATTTGAAGATATTATGGCATCAAAACAACATCTTCTAATGAAAATTTTAAGGTAGGCTCTAATTTGATTGTTCGCGCCTCGGCTCTATATAAACTTATTCCTTAAAAACCAAAAAGGGATGAACACTTTATTTTCAAATAAATGTCAAAAGATTTTATGCTGGAGATTCCCTCTCTTAGGTAAACCCTTGTATAGGACCATTCTTAGCCCTTCAAATTCGGGGATGTAACTTCCTCAAACACGCAACAGAAAATCATACACACTTTGTAATTGCTTGGTAAAAAATTTCCACCGATCCTGATTTTAAAACAATGTTAAAAAAAATGTGCCCTTATGGAATAGATAATGTTTGACTTTAGAATTCATTTACAAATGATTAGAAACTTAGAATGTTGAAAGATTTGGATCCCAAATTTAGGTGAGGCAGCATGTTTCCCAAAAACAAGATAAACAACGCTAAAAAAAAAGAGACAAATATAAATAATTTATTTGTAAACAACGTTAAGAAAAAACGCTTAAAAAAAAAAAAATTCAAATGGAAAGATGAAAAAAGGTAAAAAATAAGCCTAAAAAAATTGGTTGAAAGTAGTGAGAAAAGATTTTACTGAGGGTATGGCCTTTAAAAAGGTAAAATGACATTTAGGATTCGTAAACCAATTCAAAATAGTTCAGAAAAAAACTTTGATGATGATACACCTATTTATCAAGAATAACTATGTTTTCCTCCTATTATTTTCAGTCAAACGTACCTTTTGCATGAGCTCACGTGGTCCTTGTGCTTGTATCAAAAACATCAAATAGGCAACACAATAAGCACCATGCTTGTGCCAAACCAATTACATCAATGAGAATAGGGTTGGGGTCGTGGTCGTAGCATTATTTGTACCTCAGCTAAAGTCTAGGCTTTCATTCTCACCAAACACAGTAAAAAACTACTAACGATTTCTAAAAAAATAGGTAGGAGCTTGTCATCCTCACTAAATTACCAAACAAAAAACCCAATTCCATCAATTTCCCATCGAACCAAATTCCTCATTACGTTATCCAATAATCTTACCTAACCTGCAATTGGATCTCTCTCTACCAAATTTATCATCATGCTACCCGATAATCTCACCTAACCTGCAATTGGATCTCTCTCTCTCTCTTATCACGATACCATCATAGGTTGGTTTAGGTCTCTTTCTCTTTGCCTGCCTGTGTATGTTATCACTTTGCATGACTATCACCACCATAGATTTAGTTTGGGAAGGTTGTCTCATGATGCCGTGTCACTTTCATTTGGGAAAGGTTATCACGGGTAGAGATACATGCAGAGAGAGAGAAAGAGAGAGAGAGAGAGAGAGGAATAATGTGGTTCACGCCATTCCCTAGGGCTGCTTTTTCTGAAGGGAATGCATCCACCCTTGTTCAAACTCTCTTGTCAAAAGATTTTAGGGAAAGTTATGGATAATCTCTTAAATGTACTTTGTAGGCATTCAATCTCTCAATGTTTTTTATATCACATCTTTAATCCAATTACTATTGTTTTTTGTTTTTACCCTCGATTAAAAAGTTAATATGATTAATGATTAAACTACCCTTTCGATCCTTTCTATTTCTCCCCGTCTGAAATGGGAAAGTGCAGTTCCACACAAAATGTGCCAGATCAGAAGAACAAAGCAAAAAATGTGCCTCACTACCAGACCAACACACTTTTGTGCTGGACCACTTTCTTTCATTGTTTTTTCCACGGTCCAGCAAGAAATATGTCAGACTTGAAGAACGTGGCAAAAATGCAGTCTAGCACAAAAGTGTGCCACATCGGATTCTATTAGAGTTTGAATGGGTGAAATGGGGGCAGAAAATTGTATGATTTCAAAAATTGGGAACTCGAACTCTTCTTGTTCTCGGGCATGCAGAAGCCCTATCTCAAGACGATATTTACCCCACTTTGATACACTATTTGACGTGTATAAGAAGGGCAATTCGTTCTCGGAATACAGGAAAACAAAAAGGTCTTCTGCAATGTTTCTAAGTTCTATGCACCCGAGCTTGGAACCCACACATGAGACACCAGAGTCTTGATAGTTTAGAGAGAGAAAGAGATAAAATCAAGAAGGGAGAGAGTTAGCCTATTGGTTTGCTTGTTGGAATTACAGTGAATGGTCTGATGTTGAGAGGCGAAAAAATTGTTCTGAGTCACCAACTCATATGGGTAGGAGGGCCATTGTTATAGAGTACCAAGAGGCTGCCCATTTAGTATTGTAGTGGTTACATGCACCACCCAACAACTACAAGTTATATGCACTCAAACAGCTACAAGTTACATCCACTTGAAGGCAGTTGTTAGAAGCCTCCATCTCATCAATGGCTAGAAGACCACTAGCGAAGTGCAAAGTACGCCATCAAATGCCCATGCGCTTTCACCCTCACCACCACACATGCATATGCACACACGCATGTGTGTCACATGCTACGTGTGCTCCACACATGTGTCTTCTCTCATTTGTACTTAGAATATATTACATTGGAATGCGTGCTCTTAAATATAGATTAACAAACTATCTCATCTTCAATGTGAGACTCAAACCCATATCTTCATCTATCTATGAAGGCATTTTAGAAAAGAACAATAAAACCAAAGTGTTGTTTTGAAATACACTTAAGCATTTTTTAAACAAAAAAAACTAATAGATTCTAACTTCAAATTTCAAAAGCCTCACTACACTTGTCCGGTAGGCTTTTGTGCTAGGCCGAACTTTCCCATTTCAGGTGGAGACAGAAAGAGAGAGAGGAGGACTGAAATGATAATTTAGTCTTTAACATATTAACTTTTTGACTAAGGGGTTAAAGCGAAAAAATAGTAATTAGTTTAAAGGTGTGATATAAAAATTGCATCATCAACCTGGTCACCAACTTAGAAAAAAAGATAGAAGTGTATACAATAAGATCATCTACTTTGTTAGAAGTCACACTCGCTTGTAACCCTCAGATGTTAAACGTGTCACCTTAAAGTGTCGTATAGTTGGAAAATTTTTATTTTGGACTTGTATGCATAATTGACACATCCCCCCTATTTCACATCTACAGTTGATAATGTCTTGTTATATATACATTTAAAAAAAAAAAACTCAATTTGTATATGTCAAAGAAAATAATGTTATAAGGTTGAACTAAGAAATCAACATTAGAAAAAAAACAAAAAAAACAAAATGTTGAACAATATGCAGACATTGTAATATTTAGAAAACTAAATTTAAGTAATTAGGAATGCAAAATGTTCTTTTAAAAATTGAAATTTTCTTCCAACTCCAAAAAAAAATTGAACTCAATGCGTCTGCTGATAAAATATAATGAGTAATGATCCTATAGGACCCTCTCTCATCCATATATGTAGGACTCCAAATGATCACCATCACTTTTCTAGAGATCCGTACCAACTTTAATGGTGATCTTTTGATGGTCCTACACACATGAGTGGGAGATCCTTTCTCAAATATAATACCATATCATTAAACAAAAGTGAATATAGACTATCTAACTCTTAAAAAATTAAATCTATTGTCTAATGACTTAAAATCTATTTCTTTTAAAAATCATCATTTTGGTGAAAATATTGCTAGGGACCCATTGCTGTTTTTCCTGCATTGCACTTTTACTTCTGGCTTCAACATTCAAAACTAAGGCATTGGAATTGGGTTAAGTATCAAAACAAGAGACAACGTGCATTCATTCCACCTAAAAAAGGCAAAAGAGAGCACATGAGAGATGGCTTCCAAGTGGGGTGTCTTTAATTGCCACGTGGGCAGGCCTTTTCATTTTATCATTCATAAATAACATCAAGTTCTTTTGGATGCTTCTATTTTTGAGAAAATTTAGTGTTTTGAGAAAATTTAGTGTTGGGGTGGTGATGTAAATTACCTCCTATTAGGTACTTTTTCCATTTTGTGAGGGTATTTTGGTTCAATAAAAAGTGATCTTTACGAAATACATAAAAATCATTGTTTAGAGAGAAAAGATCATGTGAAGAAGATGTATTGTGAAGTAGAGATTGGGAATTTTGGGACCCTAGCTATCATTGTGCCCTATTTCGAGTAGTTTCGTTAGCATTTTTTATTGTAGGTGGATCCATAGAGATGAGTCGACAATGGAAGTTCAATTGATAGATCTTTTGTGGTCATGGAAAGAGAAATTGGTGGTATTTTACCGATTGTGAAGTAAACCATGTATTTATCGACTCTTATAGTTTCTTCTACGATAATGAAATCGTTTTCTTGCCAATTGCTGTAAATTTAGTTCGATTAGATTGAACTACGAATATTTGTGTGTTGCTTATATTGTAATTTTTAGTGCATTGTTATAGTTTTAAACCTTGTTTTTTTTTTTTTCTTCTCTTAATTTACCTTTATTTTTCTGAAATTTATTCCACCTTATGCGGTTATTGAGTATTTGGATTTCTTGAATCGATTTGTCAACGATAGGCAAGCTGGTTTCAAGGTATAGGATTTATTGTAGTGGGTGGTTCACCGTCATGGGGTAATCGATAAAGTTTTGGTTCCCAACAAGTGGTATCCGTGCTCAATGGAAGTGTGTAGTAATTTGGGGAAATTGCTACGGGCAAATTTAAAGTAAAGAAGTTTGATAGAAGAAATGGTTTTGAACTTTGAAAAATAAAAGGTATAACAAGGTCATTATAAAGAACTATAAAGTAAATCCAAGAAACTGGAAAATATTACGGATGACAATTGAGAAGAATTGGTTTTGCGGCAAGCCATGCCACATAAAGAAAAATTGTTGGGAAAGAGAAGGCAAATTTTTTAAAGGGTTCCGATTCGAGAACAGAAGGGCAATGTAAAGCCAAGAATGAGGCTACCCAAGTTGAAGAATTGTCCAATTCTATTGAAGATGATATGTTGATGGTGGAATGCAAACCCTTGTACTAACAAAGTTGGGCCCTTGATAGTAGAGCAAAAGATCATATGTGCCGACATAGAATGTGGTTTGATGCTATGAGCCATGTGATGGCGGTTTGGTCTAAAGAAAAATAATTCAATGAGTAAAACAATCGAAATGGACACTGTTCGTATAAAAATATGTGATGACATGGTCCAGATACTTGAAAATGTGAGACATATGCCCAATTTGAAGAAAAACCTGATTTCACTTCTTTAGAAATAGATGGTTGAAAGTTTACCTGCTCAAAGTTTCAAAAGAGGCTCTAGTAATGATGAAAGGAGTTAAAGAAGGAAAAGTATACAAATAAATAAGGAGCATAATTGTAAATGAAAATGTAAATTTGGTTATAAAGGAAGAAGAAGCTCAGCAACGAATTATATGATTTGACAATAGAAGATCTTGATAATGAAAAGTAAGGTCTTGAGAAGGGTATTCAGCAAAGTGGAAAAATTGAGGATATGGGGATTTCACAAGTTGAGGGAAAGCTAGAAGGATTTCATGAATTTCCTTCAAATCAATGTTCACAATTTGATGAAGGAAAGGCCGATGTACTGGAATGTTGTATATTACTCTAGTGTTAATTTTGATCATTGTCATGATTTTTATAAAATTCGTTATTTCAAGTGTTTGTTCTTTTCTTATTTGGCTTGTGATTAGCTTTAGGAGGAAAGTTGTGGAACACAACGAAATGGGTACTTCCGAATTTAAGAAGTATGGGCAAGTATGGCCAAGGTTTCAAGTATATGCAAAGCTTCATGAGAAGGACTTATGTAAGGGAACTCGGTGACAAGATATCAACTACTAGTTGTGCTTGTAGGTCTATGGGAAATGTCTCACCAAGAGCATGTGTGAATGCAAGATCGCCTCAAAAACTCAAGGTTGAGTGTTGAAGAAGATGTAGTTTGTATAGGAAGGGAGATGAGGAAAGCATGCTCATCAAGGTTATTTCGCTAGAGAGTTTGTGGTGTTAACTAAGTTCTCTAGGTTTCCCAATAAAAGAATAATCGAAGATGATTGACAAGGCAAGAATGTGATTTTTTATCAACACAGAGATTGTTGAGACAATAATGCAAAATCACCTCCATTTGGTATTCCCCTCTTTATGTGAGGGTGCTTTCGTCAAGTAGCATATAAAAATCATTTTGTAGAGAGAGAAAGTAGATCTTGTGAAGGAGAATTCCGTGAAGTAGAGATCAGTGATTTCGGTCAAACTCTAACTACCATTATGCCCTATTTCGGGTTGTTTCATTGGCATTTTCCATTATAGGCAGATCCATGGAGATGGTGTTGACAATAGATGTTGAATTGATTGCTCATTTCCAATTGTGGAAAGAGAAATCAGTGGTGTTTTATAAATTGCGAGGTAACCTATGTATTTATCCAATCTTGCTATTTTTTCTATGATAATGGAATAGTTTCCTAGCCGGTTGCCCGTGGATATAGCCCTATTAGGGTAAACAATGGATATTTATGTGTTAATAGTGCTTGGTTTATAGTTTGTAGTATGCTCTTGTGGTTTTAACTTTTTTATTTTTACTTTTCTTGATTTCTCAAATTTATTGCATCATATATAAATTTATGAAATTGATTTATTTGTGATAGGTGAGCTGGTTTCGAGGTATCACCTTCGATATAGTTGGTGGTTCACTGCAACAAGGATAATAGAAACGGCTGTAGTTTGCATACGTTTGAACCATAAACAATCAAAGTAAAGTGCACCTCCAAACTTAATCATAAGATGTAATTTTAGTGTAAAAAATTCTTAGTATGAATTGATAATCTATTTTCATCTTTAGTGATAAAATTGTTAAACTCTAAAAAAGGTTCAAATCAAGATATCTATAAATACATGAAGATCTTGAAAATAGACAGTCCATTTAATGTGTTGCAAGAGATACTATTTTCAACTCAAAATCTTTTTTATTTTTTTTTTCATATCCACACATCTCAATATCAAGATGATCAATTAGAGGTTTTCCAACATCAAAACCATATTTTCTTATGGATTTTTGAGTTGCACCTTAATTCTACATTTGAAGGTTATAACCTTATATAAACTTTCCCGGATAGAGAAAGTCTCGATTTACCCATGATAAGTGAGTTAGTTTCGAGGTATTGGATTTGTTCACCGCAACAAGGAGTAATAGAAAAGAGTGGGGATTGTATAAGGTTGCAATCTTAAAAAATCAAAGTAAGGTGCTATCCTCCAAATTTTATATAAGATTTAATTTTGGTGTAAAACCTTCTTAACATGACTTGAGAATCTACTTACATCTCTAATGATAAAATTTTAAAAATTCTTCAAATCTACTTGATCTATAAACACGCGAAAATTTTGAAAATATATGGTCCACACATTGTGTTATAAGATGCACTATTTTTTTACTCGGAATCTTTTCTTTTTCTCATATCCATACATCTCCATATCGAGATGAAAATTAGAGGTTTTCCAACATCAAAATAACTTTTTCTTATGGATTTTTGAGGTGCACCTTAATTTTATATTTTAAGATTGCAATTTTATATGAAAGTTTTCCAAAGGAGAAAGTCCCGATTCCCAACATTTAAGAGCTCCATTCCTCTCTCTCTCTCTCTCTCTCATGCACATCACACACACATCTAATGTTAAGCATGTTCAAGTATATCTATTTATGGGTGTGGTTTGTACAAGATTGCCACCTTAAACAATCAGAGAAAGTTGCACCATTAAATTTTGTCATAAGATGCAATTTTGGTGTCGAAAATTCTTAAGATAGCGTGAGAATCTATTTTCATCTAATTATAAAATTTTAAACTCCAAAAAAGGTTCAAATCAAGCAGATCTATAAATGCGTGAAATTCTTGACAATGGGCGGTTCGAATAATGTGTTGCAAGATATAATATTTTTGGGACTTGGAATCTTTCTTTTCTCTATATCCATACATCTTGATATGAAGATGTTCAATTAGATGCTTTTCCAACATCAAAACAGCCTTTCTCAAGGAACTTTAAGGTACACCTCGATTCTACATTCTATGGTGTCAACTTAAACTTTTTCCTTAAATCATGAGAGATTCAAGAGATTGCTTTCTAAGTTGCTAATGAGTTTGAATTTATAAACAAGAAGATTTAAACACACACACACACACACACACACAGAATTTCTCAATGGGATGCTTTAGTTTTTTTCAGTTCGGTAGTAATGAAAGTTTTGGAAATCATCGTAGCAAAGGGAAATAGTGGGGTATGGACAACCGAAAGACGAAAAGGAAAAGGACTGCTTGCAGTAGTGGTGGCTCGAGTCAGGCAAGGAGAGGATCGAACAAAGTTCGTAGTAATAGAAGTGACCATTTGAGTATCACCAACAAGGCGGGGAACCAAATGGTGGTCATCAGAAACCACTTTGGAATCCAGGAACACTGCAGGCTAAATCCTTCTTGGAGGTTCTAGCAGGGGTTGAGAAGGAACATTCTTCACAGACATCCCAGGTGGAAGGTGCTTTTGAAGCTATTGAACTTGATGATTCTTGTATGGATCATTGGAGAGCAATGTTAAAGAAGGCCTTTGTGTGTTCCTTCTCCCCTCCCCCCAGTTGAGGATTTGAGTATTCTATAGGACTGGGCAACTAAGTCCTGGGGTTGTTAGTTAACATACAAAAGAATTCTGCAGGGTAGGGCTCTAATGGTTTTTGACAACAAAGAGGATTCTAAGAGGGTGTTCAAATAGAGATTTTGGAAATTTAATGCAGTTATCATGACTTTGGAGTGGTGATCTCCTCGTACTATCCAACTATCTTTGGTTTAACTTCAAATCGAAGGTTTCCCAATCCATGCATGGACGAATGAGGTATTTTTCTCGGTGACTAAGGAGTGTGGGAAATTATCAATGTGGATTGGTCCACTTCGGCTGGTCCAATTTTGAGGGTTTTGAGGATCAAGGTGTAGATTCAGCCTCCTAAGAATATACCTCGGTAGTTGTTATTATAAGTAGGAGGGGGCTCTTTTAAGGTATCCATTATCATGGAGTATGCCACTCTTATGATATTACCCTCTATTTCTGGATCCTCTTCTTTGGTCCATCTTATAGATGTGAAGGGAAAATAGGTGGTAATTGAAGAAGGGCTGAAAACGCCTACAGATGAGCCATTGCGAGGGGTTATCAAAAAAAGAAAGAAGTGCTCCACCTAGTAGGTATCCTTTTCTAAAAAAAGAGGTCAATCACAAGGTATAGAGGAGAAAGGCGATTGGTTCAAATGATGACTTTTGAGTCACAGGGGGTAGGAAGCTAGCTCTTCAAAATCAAATTCAAATAGGTGTCAAGAGCCACATCTCAATCCAATGGTCCATATGATGATGGACCGCCAAAGGTTTTCAATAGGATTTTGTCTTCCATTTAAGAATGACGTATTCAGAGGAAAGCAACCCATCTCTATAGAGATCAGCTCAAGCCCCACGCATGTCCTTGCTATCGGAGAGGGCTTACTGATGAATTCGATTGGTCAAATGGACTATTCTCAAGCCACTGTTAGATTGGAGGATCCTATGCCTCAGGAATCCAAGAACCCAACAACCGTCTGATTGGAAGGGCATGACCCTATGCTGAGTGTCAACAGAAAGGTGTCGACCCCTAAGCGTGGCACTGAAGAAAATGAAAGGTAACGTCATACTGTGGGAAGGTACTTCTCATACACCTTTCTCCTTCCCAAGTAAAGTAACTTCCCTAGATAATGATAAGGAAAGATATCCTAGTTTACATAAGGATCATCAGAGAAAGGCGATCTAGGCCTTATTTTGGATTTTCTTGTCTAATGCTGCCTTTTTTACCTTCACTAAAGCATGCTTTTGTATCCCTAAGACCATGGACGTGCAAATGATCACTATCCAAGACTTTGAAAAACAAACTATTGATTACCATGATCCACACCATTACTGGTCTACCTATAGGCGCAGTCAAGAAGAATTTCTCGTAATGGGAATTGGGTGTTAACTGGGGATGCATGACCATTAAAATTCCCTCCATGACTGCAATTGTTGAGCACTTGCCAAGGACATCGCTCACGGCCACTTTCCTTGGGACTTGACCTGTTTTGGTGACAGAATCCTCTGACTCCTCGAGATGAACTCTCCCCTTGATTAAGAAACTTGACTATAAACGCTACAAAATGATGGAGGTTGGGGTAAGGCTATGGAAATGCTCAAAGCTATGAAGGTCAAATACAAGGGCTACATTGAAGTGATAGAGGACGTCATTGGCATTGAAGATATCAATTGACAGCCCGTCCTGTAGAGGAGAAGAGCTAGATAGAGTGAGGTGTAACGGGGTTACTACGAGCCTCTCACTCGATCCATTTGTTGCTAGCCCCTCGAGGGTCACTAGGAGGAGGAATGATTTCCATTGCAGATGAAGATATGCTCATGGGACATCAGGGGACTAAGGGAGTTAAGGAATAGAAAGGCTCTACTACGATTAGTTAGAAGGGTTCTAAGACGATTAGTCCAACAACATAAACCTCATAATTTGCTTCTTCAAGAAGTAAAATTGGTGTCCCCTGATGTGTCAGACATGAGAGCTTCTAAGGTATTGGTACGGTGGATTTTTGCTCATGTCCTTCCCATGGCCCTTCTGGTGGTCATTTGATAGTGTAGGACTTTCTTGTGGTCCAAGGAACTATTTTCGCAATTTCTTTTAGGTCTCTTTATGTTATTTTCTCTTTGGACCAATTTCAATGTTGTGTAGTGAATATTTATGGCCCTAATGTTGTTAATGTAAACAAAACTTTTTTGATGATTTGTCAATAATTTTATATGATGTGGTGTGCTGGGGGAGATTTAATCAAATTAGACACTTAATGAATCCAATTGTGTAAATAGATATAACTCACAAATTATCTTATTTGATGATTTTGTTACTTCCAATGCTCTTTGCCGAAATACATATTTTGGGTACTTTGTACACATGGACAAATAAGTCTTTATTTAACCTACAAATGTCAAAACTAAATTAGTTATTGTGTTCTCATGAATGGGATACTACTTTCCCAAAATCATTGGTTAGAGCATTACCACATTAGACTTCTGGCCATGTGCCTATTCTACTAGACACTTAAGGGGAACACTATGGCCCAACGCCCTTTTGATTTGAACTTATATAGCATGGTGAAAAATATTTAAGGGACGAAGTACTCTCTGTATGGATCAATACTCTAATCAATAGCTGAGGGTATAGAATATACCCAAAATTAAAAGTTATAAAGCATATATTCAAGCAATGGGGCAATTTCAAATTTGGGAACTCAACCAGAAGGATTTTTGATACGTCAAGCAGGCTGAAGGGTTTGAATCAAATGGAGTAATTTCACAGTGGCTTGAACGCTAAACGAATGGGCCAAAGAGAGCGGTTACAACCGAAAATTGAAGGGCCATTAAAGGATGAGGGAATTTTCCCGTTACAGAGATCTAGGTCGAAATGGGTCAAAGAGAGGAATAATGACACTATATATTTTCATGCCATACCTAATTATTGTAGAAGATCGAACAATATTAATACTATTTAGATTCTAGAGGTAGATCCTGGGGACTGGCAAGTAAAGTAGGAGGCTATTGTTAATTTTTTCCAAATAGCCTTTACTTCAGAACCGAGGCCTCAATGCTCTATTGACAACCTGCCTTTTACTAAGCTGACTCATGCTGGTGCATTGGATCTGGATCCCCCTTCACTTTGGTAGAATTTGAGGAGATCATTTTAGCCTTCCTAGGAACAAAGCGCCAGGCCAAGATGGTTTCCCATTGGTAGGAATTCTAGGATGTTATTAAAGAAGAATTTCTCACTTTCTTTCAACAGTTCTATGAGGACGGAGTTGTTTCAAAAGTTTATATTTCACTTTTCTTGCATTGGTTACCAGGAAACAAAATATGTGAACTATGCGGGACATTAGACCCAACAATTTTCTCTCCTCTACCTACAAGATCCTAACTAAGGTGTTGGCTAACATCTTGAAGAAGGTTATGAGTGAAGTCATTTAAGGACCTCAAACAACCTTTATTAAAAGCAGACATATAATAGATGGCATATTAATTGCGCAAGAGCTCATATATTCTACAAGAAGCAGGGAGTAAAGGAGTTTTTCTCAAGATAGATTTTAGAAGGGCTTATGATGAGGTCGAATAGGATTATCTTGATGAAGTCATGGAGTTAATGTGATTTGGAGGTAGGTGGAGAAAATAGATGAAGGGTTGTTTATCAACATACCTTTTTTCAGTTATTATTAATGGTAAAGCATACGGCTATTTCAGAGCATTGAGAGGCCTCAAACAAGGTGACCCATTGTCACCCTTCCTTTGCACTCTAGTGGTGGAATCATTCAATCTAATGCCGGCTGGGGTGATGCAAAAAGCCTCATCAAAGGGTTGCCAATTGCTAATGAGGGCCCAATTATATTCCACCTACAGTATGCATAACGTACACATCTAGTAGCATTTCTTGAAGTGTTATGAGGTTTAATATGCATAAATCTATTTTGATCGATATAAATTGTTTGGAAGCTGAAATCTAAGATTGAGCCAACTAATTGGAATGTCAGATGGATAGTCTGGCTACGAAATATCTAGGGATCCCTCTCACATACGATAGATTGCCAAGGGCAACTTCGGAGCCAATAATTCAAAAATTTCAGTATAAGTTGGATGGTTGGAAATGTAGATACCTACCTTTTAGGGGACAAATCACCTTAATCAGGGCCATGATGTCCAACTTACTTATTTATTACTTCTCTCTGTTGCTTAAAAGGATGATGATGAATTTATATGGAGTAGGTAATAAGAGACACTTAAATTCCACTTTGTTAAATGACAGTGGATTGTTTACCCAAAGGAGAAGGTGACCTAGGGATTAGAAATCTTTGAGAAGTCAATGAAGCACTTTTATCTAAATGGTAGTGGAGAAAATCTACTTCATCAATGCAATTGTGACAACATGTTATCATAGCAAAGTATGGGCAGTATACAAAGCATATGGTTCCAAGGAAGTTATTGAGGGGAGGGTCAACATCAACGGAATGGAAAGGTATTGATTTATTAGACTTTGTTTTTGTCACAGTAGATTTCTGATGGGTGAAGGTGCCAATTGTTTTGGTCCTCTAAATGGATTGGCAGTTGCTCCATAAGGATTCGATTTCTGAAACTTTATAAGAGATCCACACAAACCAAAGTTAAAGATATTGTATCATACCAAGGAGGCTAGTTGATGTGGAATGTGGCACTTGACGTTAGAGAGTTACTCAAGTTGTGGAGTTGTTGTTATCTAATCTACTAGACATCCTTTACAACTTTTAGTATTTCCCTTACAGGAGTGCTAGACTTGTATGGGAGCTGGAAGTAGGAGGTAACTTCACTGTGAAAATCCTTTACTAATGTTGCGGATAGATATATCCCTTAGATGCCATGGTCTAGTCGTGTTTAGAAATGCACCACAAAGGGTTAAGGCTTTTCTATGGTTACTCAATATGGATAGTGTGCTAACCATAGAACAACTGAGGACTAGAGGTGTATTGATTGTCAATGGGTGTATACCATGCAAGAGATATAATGAATCATCTTCGCACCTTTTCCTGCATTGCCCAATGGCTAGTAATATAAGGCAATGGATGATGTCAATGGTTAAATGCCAATGGATGATGCTGGGCGATATCTGAGGTTTCTTTGAATAAGGCTAGTCTCTGCCTTTCCTCAAGATTGGCCCTGGCCTAAAGAATCATCAACGGTTTTGAACAATTTGCAAAAAGAGAAACCTACACATTCTTTGGGGCAAGCTAGGAAAGAGGATCAACTATGCTTGGTAGTCTCCAAAACATTCACATCTTGGTACAAGTGCAACCTGCATATATGTATGTGCCAACATAGTTCTTTAAAACTAACCTTAATGACCTTTTAGCATACCACAAAAATAAAGTCATGAAGGCCTGTGCTTAGATCCCCCCAAGCTTAGGATTGGCCAAACTTAACTTTAATGGAAGTTTCCAGGATTATGGACAAGTGGCGAGATATGGGAATCTTCTTGTGCATTTCCTTTCTTCTCTTTTATTTCTCCCCTCCTCTCCTATCTATTTCTTTTCTTTTGTTTGCCTTTTCCATTGTACTTTTTCATATATTCTCAATCAAAAGCTCGTTAATAACAAAAAAAGGAAGAAGATTTAAACCACAATTGAAATATTATAGATTCGAGAATAGTCTAGCTGTGGCCAATTTTATAGCGGAACAGAGCTTTCAAATCTGAAGGGCTTGGGTGGTTTGTGTCCATTTGAAGATCTTTGTATTATCTTGTAGTTATAGGATTTCTCTTCTGAGTTTTCATGATCTTAAAGCTCTTTGGAACCCTATTGTCCTAGCAAGGAATCAGTGTCCATGAGCTACATATTTGGAAGTGATTTAGCTTAGAAACTCCAATGTTTTGAAATCTTGAAGCATTTAACTGTAGCCAATTTGTGGCCTATGTTGAATTGAATTCAAAATTTTAAATTTATATGTACATGTATCACTCCCCAACAGGAATTCATCATAACACCAAATGGGTTGACATTTGAATCGTTAGAGATGCCTCATCATTCAATCATCTTATCTTTTGCTAGCAAACTCAACAACCCATATAAAAGGATTGTAAACTTCATTTTCAAAACAAAGACCAATCTTTCCAAGGGGGATGACTACCAAAATACTTTTAGAAATTTGTCGATACTAAAGAAGTGTAAAGCATCAAACAAAACCTCATAAGTAAGAGGAAGTTTAGATTGAGAACAAATTGGACATGAAGAGAGGAAGCTAATTTGGTGTGTTTGCATTATACGTTTCAAGGTAGATAGATTTGTCCCCTACACTAAGGTTTGCATTTTCTTCTTTCTTTTATGTGCGTATGTAAAGCTTCTAACCCAAACGTGTAAACTCTCTTGTCGAATTCAGTTAGTCATTAATATACAAAGAGTATTCAAGTACCCCAATTTATTAATATAAAAGGGCCCCATATTCATTTGTCTTAGTTTACTCTCCATATGTGTAAACTCTCTTGTGGAATTCATTTAATCATTTCTTCTTTTATTTTCTACTGAGTACATTTTTGACAAATTGAATTTCTTGTGACACCAATGCTTAAGAATATACTCTTCATCATGGGTATTTAAAGCAGTGTTCTGAAATACGACCCAGCCAAGGTACTTAGACCTTGATGAAGGTCGAGTTGCTTAGGTGAGTCCGAGTAGCTCGTTTGAATTCAATACTTTTTTTTTAAAAAAAAAAGACTAATAAATAAAAGGTAGAATACAGAGTATAACCTGTATCTTTTCAATGTTAATTGTTGAATGACCTAGTGTCTAGGTTAGCCGCCTTTGGATGCCTCCTTTATGAGGGATCTTGGATTCGATTCCCATAAACTTTTTTTTATCCTCTTGTTATTTAACATTTATTTTACTTTTTTATTACTTAAAAGTTAATAACGCAAACGAGGGTAACATTAAATCAGGGGATTCGAATCGTAGTTGTCATGTGGAATATGCATGAGCACCATCCGAAAGCCATTCGTGCTACTTTTGATTTGAAATTGACATACTACTTTATATAAACTAAAAACATTTTGGTGTACACTTTACTTGGAAGAAACCTGCCTTGCCCTTACTCGGCCGCTTCTGAGTGGCTTCAGCCAAGTCTTGGAACACTGAATTAAAGCTTCAATTTGACCTCATTTGGTTGATCACTGTACTAAAATGTTGTTCATTTGTTGTATAGGTCTGTGCTGAATCAATATCTCAAGCTTTGATTACTATGGTAGTTGCAGTCTTCATCATCATGGGCTACATTACAGTCCTAGTCCATAACATAAGTCTTAAGGCCTGTATTCCCCTAAGAGATAATCATATGGATGGCTTAATGGAGACCAAACTTGGGATATGGCCTTTGGCCTCTTCAGTGGTTCATGTTCTTTGCATAAAGTCAGAAAGTAGAACGATCATCCCTTCATGTCCCAATGTTATCTTCAACACTCATGGAACCCATAAAGTGCAATTTTTACCTTCTTTGACAATGAGTCTGGTGGAGCCTCGGCATGCAACCTTATTAAACCGTTGAGACTTATCTTGCTTAATGGAGGCAAGTTTTTCAATCATTGAGACTCATATGTAAATGAAGCCCAATTTCTCAATCTTTGAAGGCGTCATGACCCAATGCATTGACTGTACCTCAGTACACTGATCATATCACTTTCCTTTGTGCTGATAGAAAATGATTGCTACTTAAAATGGTTGAATGCCACATATTATCATGTCATTGCAAACATTCGAGAAGCATTTGTATAGGTGTATTTTGTATCACCTACATTTACCCCAATATTATCTAGTTATATCTTGAAAGCTTAAGGCATGAATATTAAAATATCTCAACCAAGTCATTTAAAACGACCTATGCCACCATTAGTTGTAGCTCTATTTCCAATAGAGAATCGATAAAAAGGGATGAACATGTTTCTAATAAAGTCAATACCTTTCCACATTATCAAGACCGGTGCTCCCTATAGATCTTCTTAGGTAATAAACCAAATTCATCTTTCCCATATTTGTTGAAAATCACTGACTTCCATAGCTGCCAAGGCCCTAGGCCAATCCTCTACCACCATTGATTTAGGAAGGCCTCATTAAAGACTTTCAAACTTCAGATACCTAGGCCCACATACTTGTTAGGTAGGAAAATGGAACTCCAACTGACTAGATTGAACTTTTGGAGGCCAAAGAAAGTTCCTCACGAGTGATTCAAGCTGCTTTATGAGGGTTGCAAGTGCTTGATAGAGGGGAAAAACAACAGACTAGATGGTTGGATATCACTGCCTTGATTACAATAATCCTCCCCCCAGAGAAAGATATATGCTTTTCTAAACTTGAAGTGTCATGTGGAATCTATTAATAATTGGAGCCCAAGCTATCTTAAGTAACCTTCCATCAGCTAAAGGAATCCCAAGGTACATGGCTGGAAGTTTATCAATACCACAACCCATCTACTATGCCCACTCCATAATTTCGTCTTCCCCGCAATTAACTCCCATTAGCTTAATATTTTCCATGTTTACCTTGGCCCCTAGGATAAGCATATTAAATTTCAAAAATAACCACAAATTTTGACCTACTTCATTGATGCTTCTTTTAAAAGTGGAGTGCCATATGCATAATGTTGGTGTGAGATAATAGGCCCTTGTAGTGAATAGGGTAAACCCACAACCATTATTGCACAAATAGCACCATTAAGCGTCAAGCGAAAAGACTCTATCATGATGATGCAAAGAAAAAGGGATAGAGGGTCTCCCAGTCTCAGTCCTCTAGGGGCCTTAAAATATCCATAAGCCTTAACGTTGATTAATATAGAGAATTGAGGCAATGACAAGCACTTTTTGATCCATTGTCCCCACCTCATGCCAAAGTTCACGAGCCTCAAAATTTATCAAAATAGTGAAAGAAGTGGCAATATAGAATTATAAGATGTAAATTCAAAATTTTCTTTATTTTTTTTTACTAATTACTGAAAATTCTACTTACAGGTGCCACAATTATAATAAAATAAGCCACCTTACAATGCCAACAAATAAACTCTATTCAATTTTAATCTAAAGGAACAATTTTAAGAAATAAAATAAGCGACAACAACAGTAAACAAAAACAAACAAATGTGAAAAATAACTTACTAACTTTTCCTTAGGGTTACCCCCGTAGTGCTTAGCATGCCCCACATTTAATCACCTGACTTATAGTGCATCTGATCTTCAAACCAATTGAATCAACCAATATGAATTGAGAAGCACCTCTGAAACTCTTTTTTTAAAACTTATGGGGCAAAAGAGCTAGGGTCACAATTAAAGTTTCACATTGAACCCTTTTTTTAACCTTAGGGCATGCCACAATTGGCACCTCCCATAAAGCTCAAGGTAAGGCCGAGTGTGCCCCCTCTTTCCTCTCTTCTTTATGTTGGGTGTGACATGTCCCTTTGAAAAGAGACAGAAAGAGGGGGGATTAGAGAGGCACGTGGAAAGGAGAAAGAGAAGGTAGAGGTCTGATGTAATTAATGAGGGGGGATCTCCTCTATTTGTAGACTTTTAGGGCTTAGGAAGTCCCAGATATATTAGGAGCTTAACATTATATAGTATAATTAGGTGATATTTGAGGCAATAGAGAATATTTAATCTGAGTTATTCATCTTCAAGATCAGCCATCAAGGTCTAAAGTAAATCTTTAGGAACTTTATCTTTTGATAGTTAACCTATATCACAAACATAATCTTCTAAAATTATCTCAAATTCCTTTTCTCTCACAAAGGGATAATAAGGAAGTCAAAGTAATTTAAATTGGTCAAAGATAGATCCACTTAAAACTCATAACAGATTTTCTTAATAGAATAGTTTTCAACCAAATATTTTTACTAAGAAAACATTTCAAAATAAGAAATATTGTTTTCCTTAAAGTCATTTGCTTGAATGGAGCATCCCAATGTGAGGGACATATGGCCCTGCGCCCCACGTGATAACCCCCATGTGAGGCCCACACATGTGGACTTGGTCCCTTGGCTTCCCGTATGGATCCGACCTACAATTTATAAATTTTCATAATACCCTTGTAATTTGACAAATTATAAAAAAATATACCTTAATTTTTGGATTATTGTAAATAAATCCAAAAATTTTCAAAACCTCATCCATACCACTTTTCTTCATTTTTTACGTTTTTTGATAAAAATAGCCTTTACAGTAATCTTAGAACCATGGAGACATCACGGTAGACTCACTACTGTGATGATCATGAGCGGTCTAATTTTGAGGCATCACAATACTTAAAAAGTTGTAATGGTTGTTAAGAGGCATCACGACACTTGAAAAGTTATGATGGTCGTTGAAAATTTTTTCTTCACACTTGAAAAGTTAGAACGTTGATGGTCCGATAAACCATCACGGTTCTTTAAATGCCATGATGCTTCAAAATTACATTTGACTTACAACCCGCCATGACTATCATGGTTTTCAATAGACCGTGATGCCTTCACAGTTCTAAGACTACTGTGAAGGCTATTTCAAGTAATGGAAGATTTGTTTGTAGAGCTAGACGTACTTCCACTAGATGACTGTGCATCTTTAAGTGTTTTTTGTGCTTTCATAGACTTCATTATGTAACTACCATGCTGAAACAGAGGGTGTATCACTTGTATACGGTATTTCGAACCCTTTTTGATACGCGATTGTTTAACAGTTGCCTCTATCTTTTCACCATCAGCACCCTTACATGAAACTTTGCCTTCCACAACCATTGAAACTGTCGAGAGAGAATCCACATAAATATCAGCCTATAGCCTTCCTCGGCCTTAAGAGTATTTAAATTTCATCTCTCCACCTGATCCCATGGTGAAGTCTCTGTATGCTTCATATCGTCCACAATCAATGCACGGCCAGAGGACAGATAGTCACCATCCCTAGCGTCCTTCTCGGCCAAAAGGGAAACATCGCCTTTCATACAGCAAAAGTGCGCTCACTTGTTCAAGCATGATCCCTCCCTTACATGTTCCATCATGTCACATGTGGATGGAATTTTCATGGGAAATTTTTGAATCTCCAAGGATTGCCGCCTTCCCATAAGGAGAGTCATCGGCTACCAAATTACACAGATCTCCCAAAGACTTGTTTAGTTTCTCACCTCTTTTATGCCGACGATGCAGTTAGTTTTTGTGGGCTTCTAATCCAACTGTCATAATTATCATCTCTATTCTTCAATCTTTTGAAAAGACCACGGGCAGAAATTGAATACAGCTAATATTAAGGGCTTCTTCTTTGGAGTGTCTTAGACATCTAATCGCATGATCTTGCAGGAGTTGGGTTTTGGTAAAGGATCTCTTCCGGTAAGATATTTAGATCTGCCTTTTTTTCATGAGAATTTGAAAAACGGCCATTGTCACAGTTTGATTGGAAAATTCATTAGTAAGATAGGGTCATGGCAGGCTTTATCGTTATATTATGCAGGCCATTTGCAGTTGTTGAAATCGGTACTCAGCACTTCGACTATTTTTGGGATTTTGTCTTTTGTCTTGCCCAAACGTACATACAATATGGTTGAGAGGCTGCAATGCAATTTCTCATGGGCAACAATATGGTTGAGAGGTTGCAGTGCAATTTCTTATGGGCAAGCTCAGCTGGTAAGGAAGGGATTCATCTAATCAAGTGACAAAAAGTTTGTCTCACTATGGAAGAAGGGGGGTTAGTGATCCATGATTTTTTTGAGTTCAATAGTGCATACATGATGAAACTGGCATTGAGAGTCTTGGCTAACCCATCATCTCTAATAGCACACTTCTTTAAGCAAGGGAATTTCAAGAATTCATCTATATGGGAAGTTTATAAGAAAAGTTGTTCTTATGTTTGGAAGTGCTTATAGATGAGCCTATCTTTTTTGCGCTACAATGTTAGATGGATTATTAGGGATGGAAAATCGGTTGATTTCTGTGCAAATCCGTGGTATCAGAAAGGTCTATTATTGGATCTTATGGTAATCAGATACATAGAAAGCTGGGGCTACTTGCTAAATACAGGGTTGCAAGTTATACATGGTTCTCCACAGACTTGGCATCTACCTTCTCGTGCATCTGGCCCTTCACTACGAGCATGGAAAGAGGTCATGGCAATTACAATCCCTTTGGCACCACAATAAGACTTTCTCATTTGGACTCATTCCTCTCTTGGGATATTTTCGGTTAAGGAGACATAGCAGTTTATTCAACACCTACCCCCCCCCCCCCCCCCCCCCAAACCCAATTTTCAGAGCATTTGGGCCTTTAAAGTGCCACCCTACTGCAAAATAGTTTTATTGGTTATCCCTACATCACAGACTTCCCACGTATTCTCTTTTGCAGCAAAGAGTGATTGTGCATTTTCGTAGCGAATATGGAGATCGGTTGTGTGGAGATATGGTAAAAGATTCATTTCAGACTTATCCATTGCATCTACATTGAGGAAGTGGGTAGCCTTTAGATTTAAATCAGATGGATTCCTTAATATTTGGAAAACCCTTCTATTTTTTTTTTTTTTTTATGGCAATCTGGATACTTTGGGAAGAATGAAATCGGCATATATTTCAAGGGAAGGAGTCCAGATGTGAACAACCGTTAAGGAGGATTACTAATCACGTTCGAGAACTAGTAAATACCTAAGCATGGTCATAGCACATCTCAGAGAAGGCAATAGCAAAAAAATCTACGAGTCACATGGAGATAACAAATGGTCAAGTCCCTCATACCGACTACATGGACATTTCCACACCTCAAACATTTCATGTTGAATATTGATAGTTCTTCTCTTCAGAACCTACGGATGGTAAGTTGTGAGGAGTCATCAGAAGGGACGATGGTTCCTTCTTTGCTGCTTTTGCTATCCCCCTTGGTGTCGCATCAAATAATTATGTAAAATTCCATGCCTTGCAAGTAGGAGTTGACTTGGCTATTTCAATGGAATGTTTCTCCCTAAGGATTGAAAGTGATTCATCACTTCTTGTCCAGGTCATTAGTAGTCACTGCAATTCTCCATGAGCTCTCCATACAATAACTACTAATTGCCAATATAAACTTTCAAATCGTTCATGATTAATTTGTCATGTCTACCACGAGGCTTATATGATAGCTGATATACTTGCTAAAAAGACTACAATCTTTTTAGCTACAACTATTTGGTAATATATGCCTTCAAACTTTATTTATTTTCCTTTATTTCATGATGTTGCACAACTGCCCTATTGTAAGGATGTAAAATAGTGAACTGTAATTTGTTTCTTTTTATTAATGACAAATGGGTATGAGACTTCTCCCCCACTCATTTACCCAAAAAAAAAAAAGTAGTTACAACCTTATACAACCCACACCCTTAAAAAAATATGCACCACCACAATAAAATCTTCCGGCTTCATTTCTTTAACTACAAAACTCCATTCCAGCAGGCAGTGCTGGTATCTCTCAGAGTAAAATAAGTCCATTTTTTATACCAAGTATTAGTAGTTAAAAAAATAATATGCATCATAATGGCTTTTAAAATCATGAATCTATCTCTTGCTCTTGTACCGGCAATCATCACGTTGCTCTCCAATGCAAGAAAATGAATTTTGAAGATCCCCTCCGAAAGTAACAAAAAAAAAAAATATTGAGGGGGGAAATAAAAATGTAGTTGCATACAACTTCTTATTGCATGCCTTTTACACAGCGAAAAAGATCCAACAAAGAATTTAACCAAAATAAAGAAAAGAACAAAAAGAGCTGTAAAGGCAATATATTCATTAGCACTAATATTTCCACACCCAAAAAGAATGAATGATGCAAATTACATAAACAGACTCCTCCATGGAGGTTGCTCCAAAACCCTTAAAAGCTCACTTGGTTTGCAGCTTGGTCTGTGAGCGAGTTTGCCTTCATGTGGCCATTCTTGATATCTCGAGAGATTGAAGTGGCGAACTCAGTTGATATTTGCTCCTCATTTTAACTGTTTTCGAGGACAGTCACATTTATGTGTTTCTGCATGTTTGTTTTACGCCCATATTGCAAGCAGAGACATCAGAGTGGCCCCAAGAAAGAGCGCCAAGTAGGAGCAGACCTGGAGGCGAGTGTTACAACTCATCCTCTTGCTCAAGAAATCAGCTGCAATCAGGTCGACGAGGGCCATGTAGACAAGAATACCAGCCGAAATGGCGTCGAAGATCCCCTCGACGACCAATGCTCTTGGGCTATTGGTGTTGTACACCGAGGATATGGCGGTCCCGATCCCGATTCCAACAGGAGTAGTAATTGAAAAGAAGCTGGCCATCAAAGATGTGGAGAGGCGTTTGAACTCTGCCTGCAAAATCAGCATGCATATACATCTAAATCACAGTTTGTGAAGATACAAATTGGTCATTTTTCAACAGTATACTTTGATCCACTATGTGTAGGTAAGCTTGCAAGCATGCATATCCATTCTTCATGTTTTAAGTCATAGATAAGTGGTGGGACAGATGTGAAAGAATGGACTTTTAAGGCAAACTGTATAGGGTAAATCACATTGAGCTTTCAATCGATAAACACAAGATAATCACTTATCTAATTTTAGAAAGTGCTATTTTATTCTCTACCCAATTCCAACTCTCTCATGAGTATAGAAAAACAAATATTGAGAGTGAAAATATAGGGCTGGAGACCTCTAAATTTAGGGTAAAGGTAAAGGATCTACAGAGAGATTTAGGATAACAATGAAGAACCCCATCAATAAGTTATATGGCAAACTCTCTTTTTTGCCTACATATACATTGTCTTCCACAAATTCCTACCAGCACAACTGATCACAGGGGAAAATAGTTTCTTGTTTTTTATTAATAAAGGATAAATACATCTTTAAGGTGGATTTAAGAAGAGGGCTTGGAAAGAAATATTAAGATAGAGTAATTAAGGGGGAGAAAAAGGTGTAGAGCAAAATTCACACAGTAAAAATAGACGAAAAAGATCTCAAGTCCCTATTTATTATCATTTCTGATAAGTTTTCTCTTTTGCAATGTTATCTTTCAAGGCTTCACTTGGTTCTTTTTCTTACCAATAATCCCATTTTACCTCTACGTACTAGAAGAAAATCTGAAGTCCCCCAACCAACCAATCATGAAGTAGAAATCTATATTTAAAATACCAAACGATTATATGCACTCAGGAGCATATACCCATTTTCTCCCAGGTAAAATCCTATCCATAAGCATTCCCAACTTTGGAATATTACATCCTCACCATAGCAGCTAACCTCAAAAAATAAAAAATTCCATGCACATTCTATATGTGCCTAAAAAGAATAACCTCCTGATGGTCAGTTCCAAGTGTTTAAAAACTCAAAATCCAATTCTTCTCATGTAAGTACTCATGTAATATTATGAATTGGATCCCAAAATTTAACCCAAAAATGTAAAAAAGAAAGAAAATCCTCAAGTGACTCTTTTCCCAAGGAAGCAAGTGTATAGTGTGTCCCTGCAAGAGTATGCACCTGACTCCACCTAAAAGCACACCCACTAATCTTTGATTACAAGACCCTAAAAGATGCTTTGAGAACACTTTAAATTCAAATAATTCTAAATATCTACAATTTCAGCAGGCAATCATCCACAAAATTAAAATAAACAAACTTGTGTAAATCAAGCTGCAATTTTAAGAATTTTGTTTTAATGTCCAGGAGAGGATATTTTGAATCTGTAATTGATTGAGGTCGGTCCTCATACAAAATCCGCCTCCAAAAAAAAATTCTATCCCAATCAAATTTAAAGTTACTATAGTTGTAGTAAAGAAGTTGTGTAGAATAATTTTAAATTAATTCCAGAAGATCTGGAAAACTAGTTCCAAAGTTTTAAAGTTAATTGTGTACAACAAATCAGAATTTTGACTGTAGATATGAAATTAGGGTTAAGGTTTCAAGTTATTTTATCTATGATTAATTCTAGGGAAAACCTAACAATTAATTTTTAAGGTTTTATTAGGTTTTTTCAAGGAAAATGTTTACTATTTAGGAGGGTTATGCTAAAATAGATAATTAGATTTAAACTAAATAGGAAAAACCAGGGAGAAAGAGAAAAATGAGAAATGAGGAAGAATAATAAAGAATTCAAGGAAATAAAATAAGAAAGAAGGCAAAGAAAAAAGAAAGAAAGAAATAGAAGGAAAGAAAATAAGTAAGAAGGAAAAGAAAGGAAAGAAAAAAGTGAGAAGGGAAAGGAAGAAAAAGAAGAAAATAGATGGGAAAGAAAAACTTGAAGAGCTCCTTGGAAGGGAAGACCTTAGGAGGTGCTACCAAGAGTATATCCTTCAATTAAAGAGTTCCTTCCCCTAACCGAAGTTTTCACTCTCCAAAAAAGTTAAAAAAAAAGAAGAAAAAAAAAGAAGAGAGAGACACATAAATACCCTTATGTAACTAAACTAAATTAAAAGACCAATAACCTATGATTTCACTCGCCAAAAAAATGGAAAAGGAAAAATAAAACCTTAGTCCCATGATGTCCTCATCAGCTATACACTCATTTGACATTAGGTGGGCAAACTAACATGGAAAGTAATTGTCACCCATGTATCAAATACACCTAATGGTTTAAAAATCACCAATCCAAACCAATAACCTAAGCATGAATACACGCCAATGTTACTTTGTGAAAAGCATAACTTCATCGCTTTTCAATGGTATAGTTTGTCCATGGGATGAACTTTTCTAGCCCCTTGGAAAAGCTACACTCCCCTCAACATCGCAATATTTCCTTTGTTCTCATCATGGCTATTTTTGGGAGAATAAAATTTTAATTAAAGTTGAGTTAGGAAAAAAGAATAAGGTAAACAACTTACGATAATATTAGAGGAAACTAAATTCCAAAAAATATTAAGGAACTTTTTCCTTCCTCTTTTTGTTTTCGAATTTGTATAATTTTCGATTCAATTTTTTGAAACTTCTTTTCAGTAATTAATTTTCTTAGTTTCTCTAAGAAAGTCAAAATTATGTAAAACTCAAGCCATTGACAAAGGCCACAAGAATGATCGTATACTTTTTCTTGATAGGTGTGATCTGTTGGACATAGATCCAATTTTTGAATTTGATTCCGTGTTTTTTACCCTTCCAGGTGGTATCAAGATGCCGCTGTAACGGGATATATTATCCGTCTCTCCAAGAAAATGTACCGGGATATATTATCCGTCTCTCCAGGAAAATGGATATCTCCAGAATATATTTAACCACAACATAATCAAAGCACCCCAATTTTTTTTTTTTACTTCATAGAGAGAGAGAGAGAGAAGAGAGAGAGAGAGAGAGAGAGAGAGAGAGAGAGAGAGAGACGACGTGTAGAGATACTACCTACCCGAACGACGAACGAACGTACCTAACGTAAACGTAACGTAGTAGTAAGTAAGTAAGGAAGGTACGTACGTACGTAAGTAGTA